>JAWPHD010005201.1:85000-168512 GCA_037043455.1 Cyrtodaria siliqua
TGCTGTATCAGACTAAGTAGCTGTATACACACATGTTGCTGTATCAGACTAAGTAGCTTTATACAAACATGTTGCTGTATCAGACTGAGTAAGTAGCTATATATACACATGTAGCAGTATCAGACTGTGTAAGTAGGTGTATACGCACATGTTGCTGTATCAGTATGAGTAAGTAGCTGTATACACACATGTTGCTGTATCAGACTAAGTAGCTGTATACACACATGTTGCTGTATCAGACTAAGTAGCTTTATACAAACATGTTGCTGTATCATACTGAGTAAGTAGCTATATATACACATGTAGCAGTATCAGACTGTGTAAGTAGGTGTATACGCACATGTTGCTGTATCAGTATGAGTAAGTAGCTTTATACACACATGCTGCTGTATCAGAATGAGTAAGTAGCTGTATACACACATGTTGCTGTATCAGACTAAGTAGCTGTATACACACATATTGCTGTATCAGACTAAGTAGCTGTATACACACATGTTGCTATATCAGACTAAGTAGCTTTATACAAACATGTTGCTGTATCAGACTGAGTAAGTAGCTATATATACACATGTAGCAGTATCAGACTGTGTAAGTAGGTGTATACGCACATGTTGCTGTATCAGTATGAGTAAGTAGCTGTATACACACATGTTGCTGTATCAGACTAAGTAGCTGTATACACACATGTTGCTGTATCAGACTAAGTAGCTTTATACAAACATGTTGCTGTATCAGACTGAGTAAGTAGCTATATATACACATGTAGCAGTATCAGACTGTGTAAGTAGGTGTATACGCACATGTTGCTGTATCAGTATGAGTAAGTAGCTTTATACACACATGCTGCTGTATCAGAATGAGTAAGTAGCTGTATACACACATGTTGCCGTATCAGACTGAGTAAGTAGCTGTATACACACATGTAGCTGTATCAGACTGAGTAAGTAGCTGTATAAACACATGATGCTGTATTAGACTGAGTAAGTAGCTGTATACACACATGTTGCTGTATCAGACTGAGTAAGTAGCTGTATACATACATGTTTCTGTATCAGACTGAGTAAGTAGCTGTATGCACACATGTTGTGTATTAGTATGAGTAAATAGCTTTATACATACATGTTGCTGTATTAGACTGTGTAAGTAGCTGTGTACAAACATGTTACGGCATCAGACTGAGTAAGTAACTGTAGGAACACATGTTGCTGTATCAGACTGAGTAAGTAGCTGTATACACACATTTAGCTGTATCAGGCTTAATAAGTAGCCGTATACACATATGTGACGGCATCAGACTAAGTAGCTGTATACATACATGTTGCTGTATCAGACTGAGTAAGTAACTATATACACACATGTTGCTGTATTAAACTGAATAAGTAGCTGTATACACACATGTTGCTGTATCAGACTGAGTAGGTAGCTGGATACACACATGTTGCTATATTATACTGAGTAAGTAGCTGTATACACACATGTTGCTATATCAGACGGAGTAAGTAGAGAGTAAGTAGCTGTATACACACATGTGCTGTAGCAAACTGAGTAAGTAGCTATATACACACATGCTGCTGTATCAGACTGACTAAGTAGTCAGAGTTCAGACACTGAAGTTGCAAATAGTTCATGTGTTTTAAGATCACCTGAGCCGAAGTCTCAAAGTGAGCTATTATGATCACTCTTCATCTTTTGTCCGTCGTCCAGCGTTAACTTTTGCTTCAAACGACTTCTTTTTAGAAACCGATTGGCCAATTTTTACCAAATTTGACATGGATTATACAGAGGTCAACGCCTTTCAAAGGTGTACAAATTAGGTAAATGCGACATCCATGATGGCCGTCGGTACCATACACAACCTTAAACAATCTTCTTCTCAGGAACAACTGGATAGATTTCGACAGTTTTTCTTTATTATTAATCGCCAACCACTAGGCTATAAAAGGTGTACAAATGAAGTTTTCATGGTCGAAATTGCTGGGCCCCGGGGGTCCAAATCTTCTTTTCAGAAACTGCTTGTCCAATTTTGACCAGCTTTCACATGGATGATAATGAGGTCAGTGCCTTTCAAAGTTATACAAATTAGGTCAATGCCAGATCCAAGATGGCCACCATTACCATATATAGTCAAACCCTTAGAAAGAACATTTCTAATGAACCATTGAACAGATTTCGACAGTTTTACTTTATTAATGATTAACCTTATGCTATAAAAGTTGTACACATTAAGTACCCGGGGTCAAAAGTGGCTGCGCCCCGGGGGTCCAAAGTGTGTGTAAAAATGTTGGATGGTTTGACTAGACTTCTAAAGACATGATAGAGATAGAACTTAAAAAATGTTCTCCTCCAAAAAACTTTGCCAATTTTGACAAATCTTCATGTCGATGATACTGAGCTCAATTCCGTTCAAAGTTATACATATTAGGTCAATGCGACATCCAAGATAATCGCCATTACCATATATGGTCAAACCATTCAAAGATTATCTTCTCAAGAACAATCAATCAGATTTCGATATATTTTCTTTATTAATAATTGCTAACCCATGTTGTAAAATTTATACGAATGAAGCCCCAGGGTCCAAAATGGTTGCGCCCCACGGGGAGTATATATAGTATATACAGAGTATGCATGTTTTGTATACGGAAACATTTAAAAAAATCTTCTTCTCAGAAACTGCTTGGCCAATTTTGACCAAATTTCACATGGTAAATATTTAGGTCAGTGCCTTTCAAAATTATACAAATTACATATATCCAACATCCAAGATGGCCTTCTTTACCATACATAGTCAAAACCTTAAACAAAAACCACTGAACAGATTTCCACAATTGTCTTTATTAATTATCGCCAACTTCCAAGCTATAATAGTTATACAGGGTCCAAAATATTTGCGCCTCGGGGCCCCCTTTTGAGTTTTTAGTATTTTGCATTTTAGCGTCGATGTATATCCCCTTTATATTACTGGTAGCACCATTTATTTGAAGCTTGGTCTATATAAAATATATAAAAGTACAATAAAAAACAGAATTCGGTCCGTCCCTTAAAATATCATAATTGATAATCAAAGCTTTCCAGGGTAAAGTAATGGGCATGTCCCGCTTTTATGCAGTAACTATTTAGTTAATGGTCTCTTATGTAGCATTTTTTGTTTCGTAAAAGACTCTTGGGTGAAACAAATTAATTAATTAAGTTATAGGATAAATGGACATATTGTTTCACTATATAAAGCAGTCAACGGTATAATCTGCTACAACTCGTGTGTATTAAAGTATTAAGTATTCGTATATACGTGTTGGTATTGTTTCAGACAATGGACATATAAACGAATGCACCAATGGTGACAGCCATTACAGAGGTAGGCCATATTAAATTTTATTAAAATTGTATTTACATAGATCCGATATGTCATTTAAACTTATTTCCACTAGATGCTTAACGGCCAATTAGAAGTACAATAAATTGTGCATTTACTCTTGTAAGAGAAGCATTTGAACTTCTATAAAATAACTCTAAAATATAATAGATCACATGGACAATATTTGTGTGGACAAAAGAGGGCGGATCTAGAATTTAAATTCAGACTATCTATAACACGCTGTTCCATACATTTGTGCGACGGATTTGAATGCCACTGGGAGCTCAACTTGCAAGTGACATATGGCGGGAGGTATACATCCTGCTACCCAGGAATAAGTGGGTGGTCTGCCTCCACCACAAAAATATCGACCGTCATGCATAGCCTAAAATGTCCTGGAAAATGACGTTAACCACCAAACAATCCATAACAAACAAACAATTAATTACGTAATGTCTCCAGAAATAAAGGCAAATGATATTGTTACGAACAAACCAACTATTACAGAAAATTAAAACGTGTACACTTTTCGAGTTTGTATTTTGAATCCGTTTTATTAATATACATCTTATTGTACCTTAAGACAAAAAATACTGAAAAGAGATCACTCTGGGAGTAACAAACACAAACAAGAGATAAAAGTAGTAGACTCGGTTTTATTGAGTCTGTTCATGAGAGGTAATGTCGAGTGCAACACCTCTCACGCCTCCTATCACCGGCTTAAGCGATATTCTACTTTAAAGTCACAAAGACTGGGCTTGATTATCGTAAAGGACCAGTAAGTAGTAACACTACTGATTTGTAGTCGAGGCAACCGTTTACGGCGCCACACAGCACTAAACAAACGCTAGTGTAAATGTCAATAAATTTTTGAAAATGGGATCCCTTGCAAGCAACAAACACAAGAGATAAAAGTAGCAGATTCGGTTGTATTGAGCCTGTTCATGAGAGGTAATGTCGAGTACAACACCTCTAAGGCCTCCTAGCACCGGATAAGCGATATTTAAAGCCAGGAAGATTAGAAAGATTGAGTTTAGCTCATCAATCCAAATCGATGTGTGCTAATTTATAGAAAAAAAATACTGAAAATTAACGCAGTCATTTATATGATGATTTCAAAGGAATTCTTACACGGAAATGGTTACTGACTATGTAATTACGAAAAACAGTAAAGAGCGGAATTTGGTACTTTAACATTATAAGAAAATGTCATGGATATCCGGTGAAGATAGGGCAATTCCAACAAGAGGTATAACTGTTTTTTAACTATTTTTATCGAATGAAACAGTTATAGCCTCCCGAGTGTTGGAATTTCCCTTTCTTAACCGGATACCCATGGTTGATTAGTTTTTCTTACATACCGGATAAGACTATCCATGTTTTACATGGGGGATGGAAATTCTTATCTCTATGGGTAAAGATAAAAGTCGCGCGCGCACCAATGTCCGGTATGCAGGAAAACATGCAAAATGTTAGTAGATGGCGGCGTCAACGCACAACAGCGGCGTCAACGCACAACATGTCTCTGATATGCAAGAAAAAGAATCTATCATGGCCAACCCTCGGTAAAAGTGTTTTAATAGGAACCTCGGCAGAGCTGCGCATTGACGTCACAAACTACTAACGTTTTGCATGTTTATTTAAACAATGACGTCATCTTGATATCAGCGCGCGACCTTTATCTTCCCCCATGTGTAAGAACTATGTGATAAATAGAATCTTACATTCGTGACTGTGTATTGATTGACTTTAATAAACTCGTTACATAAAAAGACGGGATACTCGGCTGAGCCTCGTATCCTATCAATAATACACAGCCAATCATGTAATATCCTCTGTAAAACAGTATGAAGCAAGTATAAATCAGTCAGCGATAGTAACATCTTTTTCCGTTCACAGATCTGAGAAACATACTGTTTGACAAAATTCAGGATAGCGGTTGTAGTACACACAAATTTGGTAAGTATACGCAGTTAATGTGAAGGGGTCTGAATGGCCCCGGAGAGTACGGGTTAGAGCTTCACCGACGCCACTGGTCTCTCCAGTGTGTTCGTGGGCAGGCTACGTCCGGATTGAGGATGGTGGCGTAAACCGGTTTGTCCCGTGCCTGGGAGAGAGAGAGAGAGAGAGAGAGAGAGAGAGAGAGAGAGAGGGAGAGAGAGAAGGAAAGATAGAGAGAGAGAGAGAGAGAGAGAGAGAGAGAGAGAGAGAGAGAGAGAGAGAGGGGAGATAGATGATATATAGATAGATATATAGATATAAGAATCAGAAAATACAAACATGTACAAAATACCTTTCTAAACGCACTGGATCCCCGATAATATTTAATAAATTGATTGATGGGGGAAAAACAGTTCTACAGTGCTATAGTTTATAAAAATACAAACATTTTACAAACTATGGCACTGTAGAAATATTTTTTCCCATCTACATAGATAGATAGACAGACAGACGGACGGACGGACGGACGGACGGATGGATGAATGGATAGTTATATAGGGTCGATTGAAATAACCTTAAATAATGTGTAATAATAAATACAGATCACGGTGATCCTTTGGGAGCAACAAACACAATTAAGAGAATAAAGCAGCAGACTCGGTTTTATTGAGTTTGTTCATGAGAAGTAATGAAAGAAGCAACACCTCTCACCTCTCGCCCCCTAGCACCGGCTTAAGCGGTTTTCTACGTCAAAGCCACCTTTATTGGGCTCACTGGTCCCAAAGGCCGTTTTGCGCTTAATTATATTATAAACAATATTTGGGTATCATTTAAATATGGACGTTGTATTACAAAACTATTTCCTTAAGCCAGCACCCTTTTACTTAAGTTATGCCTATGTCCATACACAAGTGACTGGAAAGTAAATATCATTTTAAAAGGTGTTGAATAAAGGTGTACATAATCACGAATGCAACATTGTTTTATTACAAAATACTTATATTTCCAGTGTGGTCAAAATTACACGGAATGAACACGAATCTACGCCTACAAAATGGCCATATTAATTGTCAGTTGGACTTTATCAGACGTGCTGCTCGTGAGTATGTTTATGATTATTGTGTTATTATAATGAAATATCCACGCTATGTGTTTAAGATATACCATTCTCTGGTTATGTAATGCAATACATGCAAAACTAAAATGTGCATATGTATTGAATATGCAATGAATTGTTCTTGATTGTTTTATGTGTATCTGGTTTTATGTGTATCTGCTTACACAGATATGTAAGATTTTATTAATTAATAATATTACACATTGTGTTAATGATTAAACAGATGTATGAAAATGAGATATAGGGCCTTTAGAAACCATTGCGCCCAAACGCAATGGCAACGTAGGTCCGCACTGTACTACAAACAAGGAGCAATATTTAATTATACAATGAAAAAGACAAAATACAACAGAAAGGGTGGTGATGACAAGGTAACCGACTTGGAACGGTCAGTAGGCAATAAGGCCTACAGGTTACCTTGAATCGATTTTAAGTGTACACAATCCTCGCTATTATCCTGTCTTCAGCACCCAAATAGACAAAACAGTGTAAACAAAATTACATCCCATCAAAATGAATTCTCTACCAATAAAGTTCACATCCAGAGAAAATAACAAAAGAAACACTAAGATGTTGTTGCAAAGCAATATAAAAGTTTTAAGGTTGGTGCTGTACTTCAGTAGGTTTCGTTGCGGCGGTAGTATTTTGAGAAAGATCTACGTAGTTTGTGATAACAAAAACCGTTCCGAAGAAGTTTACTTGTAATAACTTGATTTCGATCATTTAAGTCTATAACATCATTACGTACATCAAGCTCTAGCAAAACGTATGATGTAGCACGAGGTACTTCACCAACGTTTCGTTTGAGAATAACAATGTCTTGTGAACAAATTTTAGCAGTATATAAACAATGACAGAATGGGATATTGTTGTTAATGCCAAACATTAAATTTGTTAAAAGCAATGCGTTTGTATAAAGAAATAAGTTCATAATAAAATAGCACATTATTTTGAAAACCACATCCTTACCTAGCCTTTCTTAAATGAGATATAGGGTCCTTAGAAACCAAAGCGTTCAAACGCAATGGCATCGTAGGTCGGGCACTGTACTCGAACATGGAGCAATATTTATTAATTATACAATGAAAAAGACAAAATACAACGGAAAGGGTGGTGAAGACAGTGTTACCGACGGTCAGTAGGCAATAAAGCCTACAGGTTAGCTTGAAGCGATTTTATGTGTACACAATCCTCGCTATTATCCTGTGTTCAGCGCCCAAATAGACAAGACAGTGTAAACAAAACTACATCCCATCAAAGGAATTCCCTAACAATAAATTCCACATCCATAGAAACTAACAAAAGAATCACTAAGATATTGCTGTAAAGCTATATAAAATACCAAATAAGAAACATCTCAGGATGTATCAAGAATTGCATTGAACAACCACAGCAGTTGTAGACAAAGTGGGTACGACCAAAAAACCCGAGGGACGAAAGCTCATGCACCTACCTACCTTGGTCGGGGTTTCAGTAGGTGCAATCATAGAGTCCCAAGAGGTTGTCCAGTCATCGCACAAGGGAAAAAGGACTGACTGTAGAGGGGTCAATCACTAAATATGCTGTGCGTTGTAATACTAAAGGTCGTACCCTTTTCTGACGAACTTCCTGATTAATTTTGTAAAGTCGTCAGGAAACCAACCAAATCCCTTTCACTTTCGAAGTTTATAGACCATATCTCCATAAAATAAGGGTTGTGATATTCCTAGTCGCAAAAGAGTTTTACGGTTGGTATTGTACTTCTCCAGTAGGTTTTCGTTGCGGCGGTAGAATTTTGAGAAAGATCTACGTAGTTTGTGATAACGAAAACCGCGCTGAAGAAGTTTACTTGTAATAACTTGATTTCGATCATTGAAATCTACAACATCATTACAAAAATGAGCTCTCAGATATATTATATACCCCGTATGATATAGCACGAGGTACATCCCCATCCAGGTGTGGATAGTTAACGATAATAAAGTTAAAGTCATCTCTCTTGTCATAGATTTTAGTATGTATGAAATCATAAGAAATCGAGAGATGAAGATCGAGGAATGCTGCTTCATTATCCGAACTGTTGGCTTTATTCAACGTGAGCTCTGGTAGATAAATGTTAGTAACCATAGGAGCAAAGAACGGATTATCGATATTGAGTATGACATCTAGATACCGAGATGTATTATTAAACGCATCAATAACTTCACGCTGGCTAGCAGGTGACAAACTCAACATAAAATATCTTTCCTACCAGTACAAAAACAAATCTGTGACAAGTGGCGAACAGTTAGTACAAATAGGCATACGTCCACACATTATGATTATCAATAGGGGCGTTTTTAAAGAAAGCCCTGACACTATTGCAAGCTAGAACAGATGTACGTTCTCTAGCAAATGTCTTCTGAATAATCTGAAGCACTGTATCTTTGATTAGATTATGTGGTAGAGTAGTATATAGTGTGGAAAGTCGTAGGTGCTTAGAGAAGAGGAATGAACATGCTTACATCGTAGTTTATCAAGGACTTCTCCAGAGTTTTTGATAGACCAGAACAGATTGATTGAGAAGTACGTTCATTTAACACGACGAGTTTATACTGTGGATATAGTGAATATAGTGTGTAACTATAAGTTTTCGATAAGCAATGGTTTTTAGCATACATACATATACGAATACTTATAAATATATATAATAGCGCACCATTATACCCGACGTTATGACGCGCCCACAACGACGTCACGTCGGTTTTTGTACGTTGAGTAATAAATTAGCCCTGACGGAAAGCTTGGCGGAGTTAAATTATTGAACTTAGAGTCTTTATTTTTTATATAAATATATATCATCATTATATACCTATATGTTTTGTTTTGATATATATAAATTTCAGTAAACAGGGACCAATGCTCTTGTGAAAAAGGTAAGGTTTATAATAATGGATGTTAAATCAAATGAGTATATATTCTCTAAGATACAAGAGATAAATAACGATCATATACCTGTCTAATAACTTGATACAAATGTATATATATGCATGTTAAATTCATGTATAAATATGCACTTTTTTACGACAGAAACACAGTCATGCTCAAATTCTTTTTTAACTTTGTGAATTATAGTTTTATTGTCACAGTAGCTGCCGGGACTACTTTAAAAAAAGAGTTGTTTCCCTTGCATTACTTCTCCTCAAAGGAAATGAAGTTAAAAGGAAATGACTGCCAAGATAATATATACTCGGTACAAAATGTTTTGGACCAGGGTATATAAAGTCATATAAAAATAAATCTAGTAGACAGAATTTAAGTATATTTTTTCAGTAACCAAGGTCTACCCTACCCGGTTACTTTGGTACCAAAAACATTAAATTCCAAACAAGATTTGATTTTAAAAAAAATATCGCGAACACACAAGGGGTCTGTAAAAAATGTTGCAAAGTCCATAAAAAGTAACAGTTACGGACACATTCGAGTAACCAATATTATTATTTTTTCGCAAACTTTCATTGTAAACGATAATTATTGTTGATTGTTGATCTATTGTAAATTATCAACTGAGATAATAAGGGTTATGGTCGAATGTGATGGTTCAGCGATCATTGTACGGGTTCGAATACTGCCATGGTCCAAAACTGTTTTTACAGAGTATATATTTAAAAATATTGTTCTATAATATATTTGGTATATTTTTTGTATTCGGGCAAAAAATATTGTAAAGCGGCTTAGTTATTGAAATTGCCTCCCTTGTTGTTCTACCGTAGTTTCCCTAAAAAATGATTTGTATAATTTTAAAATCAAAAGAAAATTATGTTTTGTAGTGAATAACATATTTTATTTCATCTCGAAGTGAGAAAACTGTTATATTTTCACTCATTCTCTTTCGTGAAAATATCAAGTTTTCTCACTTCTCGATGAAATACAATATGTTATTCACTCCAAAACAACAAATATCCTCTATACATATAAAGTGTTATGGAAAACATTCTGACTGAGTGGCGAACAGTGTAAACCCTGATCAGCCGGCCATTAGTGTGCATGTTGATCTGGGCCTGCACTGGTCGTATATCAATGTTTGTGACGGTGGCAGCGAAATAGTTAACATGTTGATATAACTTGATTTGTCATGTTCAAGTCTTCTGTCATTTTCGATTTTTCGAAAGTTATTTGGATATAGTTTAATTAACAGAGAACTAGAAGCTGTGTTTTGAAATTGGTTTGCACATTTTATTAATTATGACAACTAATAATAATAATACTAATAACATTATTATTATTATTATTATTATTATTATTATTATAATGTTATAACAACAACAACAACAACAATACGAATAATAGTAATAATGATAGTAGTAATAATGTTGCATCTAGTTGCGTTGCTTTTTAACAAACAAATCTAAAAAAGAAATTATTTCGTACAAGTTTGTACAACTATTAGTGTGCATACCCTTAAATAAAGTTAATATCAGAGAAATGTCTTCCTCCATACGATATGTTGCATATTTAACACGTACAAATGAACCAACTCCATTTTGTTTAACTAAGTTGCAACCCCCTCACCATCAACAACAAAGGCACCGGCAACGATAACAACACTATCGACAACTTTAGTACCAGCTACAGCAACAAGCTCAAAGGCAACAATCGCAACTACAGTCGCAACTGCAGCAACTACAGTCTCATCTACAGCAACGCCTGTCGCAACTGCAACACCGTATTCTTGGAATAGTAAGTACAGTACCAAACTGAAACTGTTCTCGTAAATTCATGCGATACTTTTTTTAACGTAAAATGAGGAGAAAGTTGATATGTATTTCAAGTAAGAACTAAGCAATAACATAATTATTAAATGCATTAAATGTGAATTTGCGTCCAATTAAAACGTGTTAATATCGCATTGTGACAACAACCAAAAGGGTTATTACATGAGGGATGAAGTTTCCTTTCAGCCGGGGATCGAACTCCGCACGGGGCAGAGCTCTGCAGCTTTAAAGCACAATGTCTTTGCCACAGAGACGAGTGATTAATGGAAAATTGATAGTTCAGTAGGTAAAGATATAGAGAATATTATGTCAGTGCCTTTTACTATCGAGTTTATTAGGCGAGGCTAGAAAACGTTTAGAGCCTCGCCATTCTTCGTTTTCGTGCCGAGCCTAATACACTTGAGAGTAAAAGGCATTGACATAATATTCTATTTATCATGTAGATTATCCATACTTCTTGAATTACTGTTATTACCTTTTTCTCAAGATGTTACGCTTGTCGTGGACGACGCAATGTTGTTGTTATTTGTTTGATTTATGACGTCAGGCAACGTTACGCGCATGACGTCAGATAACGTTACGTACAATAAACGTCGAGGGATACCTCATTGATTTGCTTTATTGCTCAGTGTCTAATAAAGAAAACATTATTAGGTCACCCCTTTTTTAGGCAGAAAAGTGCATATCTGCATGATAAATTGTAACCAACAGCATTCACAATGCAAGGGTAAGGGTTTCATTTCGGATAGCGGCACACCCACTCCCTTTGACATAATGCATACTTTGTAATTGGCAAATTTTGGACACGTTTTCTGATTTTAATAACCACACTGTATACTAAGTAATAGACAGAGTATGGTCTCATCGAGTTGGTTGATTTAAACATGGAGCTGGGCGTTGTTATACAGTGTGGTTATTATAAACAGAAAACGTGTCCAAAATACTCTATTTGTTTTGTAGCATGTCCATTTCATCTGTCTGCCATACTGTTACTTCCAATAACTGCTATTTAGAGTACACCATTCATTCTGACAGGTGTTATTTTCAATTAAATTAGTTACAACTGGGCAAAAGCTGTATGAGATACTGATTTGGAGATTCATGTTTGATTTTATTTAGAAGTTGATTAAAACAGTCAGTGAATTCATCAACTCTGTTTAACTACTCATACATTGCAGACTTTTTTTGCGATCACCTTCTCGTCATTGAGCAAATCGCCAAAGGTACGGCAGTTAATAACTCGTGCGATTCTCAAAATGTTGGCGCCAATGAAGCGTTTATACAATACGCATGTAATGTCACTGCACCAGTACAGTGGAACAGAGGTCTTAAGGTAAGTATAGTCAAACCTTCTCGGAAGACCAAATTTATTAAGAGACCATCTGCTTTAAGCGACCACAGTTTCAATTCACAATAGTAGAAAGTTTTAATCAAATTCACATTTATTACGAGACAATCTGCTTTTAGCGACCGCAGTTTCAGTTCCCAATAGTAGTATGTTTTAATAAAAGTCACATTTATTAAGAGAACATCTGCTTTAAGTGACCACAGTTTCAGTTGCCAATAGTAGTATGTTTTAATAAACAAAAATCACATTTATTAAGAGACCATCGGCTTTAAGCGATAACAATTTCAGATCCCAAAAGTAGTATGTTTTAATAAAAATCAGATTTATTAAGGTAACATCTGCTTTAAGCGACCACATTTTCAGTCCTCAAAAGTAGTATGTTTTAATAAAAAAAAATCACATTTATTAAGAGAACATCTGTTTTAAGCGACCACAATTTCAGTTCCCAATAGTAGTATGTTTTAATAAAAATCACATTTATTAGGAGAACATCTGCTTTAAGCGACCACAGTTTAAGTCCCCAAAAGTAGTATGTTTTAATAAAAATCACATTTATTAAGAGAACATCAGATTTGAGCGATCACAATTTCAGTTCACAATAGTAATATGTTTTAATAAAAATCACATTTATTAAGAGAACATCAGATTTGAGCGACCACAATTTCAGTTCACAATAAAAGTATGTTTTAATAAAAAAAAAATTACATTTATTAAGAGAACATCGGCTTTATTTATAAGTGACTCACAGTTTCAGTTCACAATTGTAGTATGTTTTAATAAAAATCACATTTATTAAGAGAACATCTGCTTTAAGCGACCGCAGTTTCAGTTCCCTATAGTAGTACGTTTTAATAAAAATCACATTCATTAAGAGAACATCTGCTTGAAGCAACAACAATTTCAGTTCACAATAGTAGTATGTTTTAAAAAAAAAATCACATTTATTAAGAGAACATCTGCTTTCAGCGATCACAGTTTCTGTTCACAATAGTAGTATGTTTTAATAAACAAAAATCACATTTATTAAGAGAACATCTGCTATAAGCGACCACAGTTTCAGTTCACAAAAGTAGTATGTTTTAATAAAAATCAGATTTATTAAGGTAACATCTGCTTTAAGCGACCACATTTTCAGTCCTCAAAAGTAGTATGTTTTAATAAAAAAAAATCACATTTATTAAGAGAACATCTGCTTTAAGCGACCACAATTTCAATTCCCAATAGTAGTATGTTTTAATAAAAATCACATTTATTAAGAGAACATCTGCCATCAGCGACCACAATTTCAGTTCGTAATAGTAGTATGTTGTAATAAAAATCACATTTATTAAGAGAAAATCTACTTTAAGCGACCACAATAACAGTTCCCAATAGTAGTATGTTTTAATAAAAAAATCACATTTATTAAGAGAACATCTGCTTTCAGCGATCACAGTTTCTGTTCACAATAGTAGTATGTTTTAATAAACAAAAATCACATTTATTAAGAGACCATCGGCTTGAAGCGATAACAATTTCAGATCCAAAAAGTAGTATGTTTTAATAAAAATCACATTTATTAAGAGAACATCTGCTTTAAACGACAACAGTTTCTGTTCCCAAAAGTAGAATGTTTTAATAAAAATCACATTTATTAAGAGAACATCTGCTTTTAGCGACCACAATTTCTGTTTCCAAAAGTAGTATGTTTTAATAAAAAAAATCACATTTATTAAGAGAACATCTGCTTAAAGCGATCACAATTTCAGTTCCCAATAGTCGTATGTTTTAATAAAATTCACATGTATTAAGAGAACATCTGCTTTAAGCGACCACAATTTCTGTTCCCAATAGTAGAAAGTTTTAATAAAAAAAACATCATATTTATTAAGAGAACATCTGCTTTGAGTGACGACAGTCTCAGTTCACAATAGTAGTATGTTTTAATAAAAATCACATTTATTAATAGAACATCTGCTTTAAGTGACCACAGTTTCCGTTCCCAAAAGTGCTATTTTTTAAGAAAAATCACATTTATTAAGAGAACGTCTGCTGTAAGTGACCACAATTTCAGTTCCTTAAAGTGCTAAGTTTTAATAAAAATCACATTTATTAAGAGAACATCTGCTTTAAGTGACCACAGTTTCAGTTCACAATAGTAATATGTTTTAATAAAATTCACATTTATTAAGACGACATATGCTTTAAGTGATCACAGTTTCTGTTCCCAATAGTAGTATGTTTTAATAAAATAATTCACATTTATTAAGGGAATATCTGCGTTAAGCGACCACAGTTTCAGTTCCCAATAGTAGTATGTTTTAATAAATAAAGTCACATTTATTAAGAGAACATCTGCTTTAAGCGATCACAATTTCTGTTCCCAATAGTAGAATGTTTCAGAAAAAATCACATTTATTAAGAGAATGTCTCCTTTAAGTGGCCACAGTTACTGTTCCCAATAGTAGTATGTTTTAATAAAATTCACATTTAGTCAGAGACCATCTGCTTTAAGGGACAACAATTTCAGTTCCCTACAGTAGTATGTTTTAATAAAAAAAATCACTTTTATTAAGTGACCATCTGCTTTAAGCGACCACATTTTCGGTTCCCAATAGTAGTATGTTTTAATAAAAAAAACACACTTTTATTAAGTGACCATCTGCTTTAAGAGACAACAGTTTGAGTTCCCAATAGTAATATGTTTTAATTAAATTCACATTATTAAGAGAACATCTGCTTTAAGCGAC
Source organism: Cyrtodaria siliqua (assembly GCA_037043455.1). Taxonomy (NCBI): domain Eukaryota; kingdom Metazoa; phylum Mollusca; class Bivalvia; order Adapedonta; family Hiatellidae; genus Cyrtodaria; species Cyrtodaria siliqua. The sequence continues at coordinate 100,224 of JAWPHD010005201.1, forward strand.
CATAATTTCAGTTACCAATAGTAGTATGTTTTAATAAAAAAAATCACTTTTATTAAGAGACCATCTGCTTTAAGAGACAACAGTTTCAGTTCCCAATAGTAATATGTTTTAATTAAATTCACATTATTAAGAGAACATCTGCTTTAAGCGACCACAATTTCTGTTCCCAAGAGTAGTATGTTTTAATAAAAATCAGATTTATTAAGTGAACATTTGCTTTAAGCGACCACAGTTTCAGTCCTCAAAAGTAGTATGTTTTAATAAAAATCAGATTTATTAAAGGAACATTTGCTTTAAGCGATCACAGTTTCAGTCCTCAAAAGTAGTATGTTTTAATAAAAATCAGATTTATTAAGGGAACATTTGCTTTAAGGGACAACAATTTCAGTTCCCAATGGTAGTATGTTTTAATAAAAATCACATTTATTAAGAGAACATCTGCTTTAAGCGACCACAATTTCAGTTCACAAAAGTAGTATGTTTTAATAAAAATCAGACTTATTAAGGGAACATTTGCTTTAAGCGACCACAGTTTCAGTCCTCAAAAGTAGTATGTTTTAATAAAAATCAGATTTATAAAAGGAACATTTGCTTTAAGCGACCACAGTTTTAGTCCTCAAAAGTAGTATGTTTTAATAAAAATCATATTTATTAAGGGAACATTTGCTTTAAGGGACAACAATTTCAGTTCCTAATGGTAGTATGTTTTAATAAAAATCACATTTATTAAGAGAACATCTGCTTAAAGCGATCACAATTTCAGTTCCCAATAGTCGTATGTTTTAATAAAATTCACATGTATTAAGAGAACATCTGCTTTAAGCGACCACAATTTCTGTTCCCAATAGTAGAAAGTTTTAATAAAAAAAACATCATATTTATTAAGAGAACATCTGCTTTGAGTGACGACAGTCTCAGTTCACAATAGTAGTATGTTTTAATAAAAATCACATTTATTAATAGAACATCTGCTTTAAGTGACCACAGTTTCCGTTCCCAAAAGTGCTATTTTTTAAGAAAAATCACATTTATTAAGAGAACGTCTGCTGTAAGTGACCACAATTTCAGTTCCTTAAAGTGCTAAGTTTTAATAAAAATCACATTTATTAAGAGAACATCTGCTTTAAGTGACCACAGTTTCAGTTCACAATAGTAATATGTTTTAATAAAATTCACATTTATTAAGACGACATATGCTTTAAGTGATCACAGTTTCTGTTCCCAATAGTAGTATGTTTTAATAAAATAATTCACATTTATTAAGGGAATATCTGCGTTAAGCGACCACAGTTTCAGTTCCCAATAGTAGTATGTTTTAATAAATAAAGTCACATTTATTAAGAGAACATCTGCTTTAAGCGATCACAATTTCTGTTCCCAATAGTAGAATGTTTCAGAAAAAATCACATTTATTAAGAGAATGTCTCCTTTAAGTGGCCACAGTTACTGTTCCCAATAGTAGTATGTTTTAATAAAATTCACATTTAGTCAGAGACCATCTGCTTTAAGGGACAACAATTTCAGTTCCCTACAGTAGTATGTTTTAATAAAAAAAATCACTTTTATTAAGTGACCATCTGCTTTAAGCGACCACATTTTCGGTTCCCAATAGTAGTATGTTTTAATAAAAAAAAAACACTTTTATTAAGTGACCATCTGCTTTAAGAGACAACAGTTTGAGTTCCCAATAGTAATATGTTTTAATTAAATTCACATTATTAAGAGAACATCTGCTTTAAGCGACCATAATTTCAGTTACCAATAGTAGTATGTTTTAATAAAAAAAATCACTTTTATTAAGAGACCATCTGCTTTAAGAGACAACAGTTTCAGTTCCCAATAGTAATATGTTTTAATTAAATTCACATTATTAAGAGAACATCTGCTTTAAGCGACCACAATTTCTGTTCCCAAGAGTAGTATGTTTTAATAAAAATCAGATTTATTAAGTGAACATTTGCTTTAAGCGACCACAGTTTCAGTCCTCAAAAGTAGTATGTTTTAATAAAAATCAGATTTATTAAAGGAACATTTGCTTTAAGCGATCACAGTTTCAGTCCTCAAAAGTAGTATGTTTTAATAAAAATCAGATTTATTAAGGGAACATTTGCTTTAAGGGACAACAATTTCAGTTCCCAATGGTAGTATGTTTTAATAAAAATCACATTTATTAAGAGAACATCTGCTTTAAGCGACCACAATTTCAGTTCACAAAAGTAGTATGTTTTAATAAAAATCAGACTTATTAAGGGAACATTTGCTTTAAGCGACAACAGTTTCAGTCCTCAAAAGTAGTATGTTTTAATAAAAATCAGATTTATAAAAGGAACATTTGCTTTAAGCGACCACAGTTTTAGTCCTCAAAAGTAGTATGTTTTAATAAAAATCATATTTATTAAGGGAACATTTGCTTTAAGGGACAACAATTTCAGTTCCTAATGGTAGTATGTTTTAATAAAAATCACATTTATTAAGAGAACATATGCATTGAGCGAACACAATTTCAGTTCACAATAGTAGTATGTTTTAATAAAAATCACATCTATTAAGAGAAAATCTGCTTAAAGCGACCACAATTTCAGCTCCCAATAGTAGTATGTTTTAATAAAAAATCACATTTATTAAGAGAACATCTGCTTCAAGTGACCAGTTTCAGTACACAATAGTAGTATGTTTTAATAAACAAAACTCACATTTATTAAGAGACCATCGGCTTTAAGCGATAACAATTTCAGTTCCCAAAACTAGTATGTTTTAATAAAAATCACATTTATTAAGAGAACATCTGCTTTAAGCGACCACAATTTCAGTTCCCAATAGTAGTATGTTTTAATAAAAATCACATTTATTAACAGAACATCTGCTTTAAACGACCACAATTTCAGTTCCCAAAAGTGCTAAGTTTTAATAAAAATCACATTTATTTAGAGAACATCTGCTTTCAGCGATCACGGTTTCTATTCACAATAGTGGTATTGTTTTAATTAACAAAAATCACATATTAATTAAGAGACCATCTGCTTTAAGCGACCACAATTTCAGTTCCAAAAAGTAGTATGTTTTAATAAAAATCATATTTATTAGGAGAACATCTGCTTCAAGTGACCACAATTTCAGTTCACTATAGTAGTATGTTTTAACAAAAATCGCATTTATTAAGAGAACATCTGCTTTAAGCGATCACAATTTCAGTTCCCAATAGTAGTATGTTTTAATAAAATTCACATTTATTAAGAGAACATCTGCTTTCAGCGATCACGGTTTCTGTTCACAATAGTAGTATTGTTTTAATAAACAAAAATCACACATTTATTAAGAGAATATCTGCTTTAAGCGACCACAATTTCAGTTCTCAAAAGTAGTATGTTTTAATAAATTCATATTTATTAAGAGAACATCTGCTTCAAGTGACCACAATTTCAGTTTACAATAGTAGAATGTTTTAACAAAAATCACATTTATTAAGAGAACATCTGCTTTAAGCGACCACAATTTTAGTTCCCAATAGTAGTATGTTTTAAATAAAAAAAATCACTTTTATTATGAGAACATCTGCTTAAAGCGACCACATTTTCAGTTCCCAATAGTAGTTTGTTTTAATAAAATTCAGATGTATTAAGAGAACATCTGCTTTAAGGGACCACACTTTTTGTTGCCAATAGTAGTATGTTTTAATAAAAATCACATTTATTAAGAGAACATCTGCTTTTAGCGATCACGGTTTCTGTTCACAATAGTCATGATAGTAGTATTGTTTTAATAAACAAAAATCACACATTTATTAAGAGACCATCTGCTTTAAGCGACCACAATTTCAGTTCCCAATAGTAGTATGTTTTAATAAAAATCACATTTATTAACAGAACATCTGCTTTAAACGACCACAATTTCAGTTCCCAAAAGTGCTAAGTTTTAATAAAAATCACATTTATTAAGAGAACATCTGCTTTCAGCGATCACGGTTTCTGTTCAAAATAGTAGTATTGTTTTAATAAACAAAAATCACACATTTATTAAGTGACCATCTGCTTTAAGCGACCACAATTTCAGTTCCCAATAGTAGTATGTTTTAATAAATTCATATTTATTAAGAGAACATCTGCTTTAAGCGACCACAGTTTCTGTCCCCTGTAGTAGAATTTTTTAATAAAAAAAAAATCACATTTATTAAGAGAACGTCTGCTTTAAGCGACCACAATTTCAGTTCACAATAGTAGTATGTTTTAATAAAATTCACATTTATTAAGAGAACATCTGCTTTAAGCGATCACAGTTTCAGTTCCCAATAGTAGTATGTTTTAATAAAAAAATCGCATTTATTAAGAGAACATCTGTTTTAAGGGACAACCATTTCAGTTCCCAATAGAAGTATTTTTTAATAAAATTCACGTTTATGAAGAGACCATCAGTTTTAAGAGACAACAATTTCTGTTCCTAATAGTAGTATTTTTTAATAAAATTCACATTTATTAAGAGACCATCTGTTTTAAGAAACAGCAATTTCTGTTCCCAATAGTTGAATTTTTAATAAAATTCAAATTTATTAAGAGAACATCTGCTTTCAGCGATCACAGTTTCTGTTCACAATAGTAGTATTGCTTTAATAAACAAAAATCACATTTATTAAGAGACCATCTGCTTTAAGCGACCATAGTTTCAGTTCCCAAAAGTAGTATTTTTTAATAAAATTCACATTTATTAAGAGACCATCTGTTTTAAGAAACAGCAATTTCTGTTCCCAATAGTTGAATTTTTTAATAAAATTCACATTTATTAAGAGAACATCTGTATTAACAGAACACTTTTCCTATTCCCGTTAGTGTTCTATAAATTCAGGTTTGACTGTGTCATTACCATTGGTAAATACAGATAGGCAAAACTTTATAATTAAGAAGACGCCTTCCTAGCACCTGGCACAATCTTTATATAAATGCACCAGTATAATTAGTGCATGATTTGAAATTTAAGATATTAATTGTCCGCCAGTACATTTTGATCATGGCCAAAGCACCAGACGCACCTTTAAATGTAGACCAATGAACATAGCACCAGCAACACTTTTAAATTGTGGCGTCAACATTAGAATACATGGACAACGCTCTAGCAATACCTTTAAAGGGACACAAGGCAATCTTGATTGTTTTTAAACTCACGGCATTACTTGCATTTGTTCAGTCATTAGTATTAATTATTAACTATAAGAATAGTATAAGGCAAATTGTTTCCATGTTTTTAAATAATGATTCTATTGCACCAGTAATATATTTCATTCTATGGTAGAATAAAACAAAAACAAAATGAAACTCATAATTTTATTTAATTTTTACAATCAAAATGATACTGGATAAATAAATCTAGACGTTATTTCCAATGTTTTTTTCAAGATTACCATGTTTCCATTTAAACGCGACGAAATGAACAAACATTTTAAATTGCGGCCCTTAACATTAGAACCAATGTATATAACACGAGCAACACTTTTAAATGGCGGCGTTCAACATTTGATAGTATAATCGATGAACATAGCTCTAACTCCTTTAAATAGCGGATAGTTTAATCGATAATCATAGGACTAGCTCCTTTAAATAGAGGAATTCAGCATTAGATAGTATAATCTCTGAACATAGCACTAGCTCCTTTAAATAGCGGAGTTCAACATTAGAGAGTATAATCGACGAACATAGCACTTACTCTTTTAAATAGCGGATAGTATAATCGATGAACATAGCACTTACTCTTTTAAATAGCGGATAGTATAATCGATGAACATAGCACTAGCTCCTTTAAATAGCGGAGTTCAACCTCAGATACATAACAGCTTTGAAAAATATAAAATATAGTCCGAAAGTCCGAAAATCCTCGGAGAATATTCAGAAATAAAGCTAGATACAATTTTACGATGATTAATAATATAAAGATGTTATTCGGACATTTGTACAATGTTTATACTATTTCTACTAGTTGTAATACTCGTACATGGATTATTTTGTGTTACAGGTTATGACCGACTGTTCGCAGATCCCTTTGTACGCTCCGGTGGCTACATTTGAAAAAGGCGCCTTTGTGCCGGCAGGGGCCCAATCAGGAGTTTTCCTTGGATGTGAAACTGGTGGTTTCAAGGTACTATTATTAACTTTCAGCTCATTATCTCTGATGTTGACTAATATGATTATATTCATGTTTTCTCCTAGTGCTTGTAATCTTACTGATATTCATTCCGATCTTTGGCGATTGCTGAGTCCGACATTTCTATATGTACTGCCTACGGTCCTGTCAGAGCATAACGGCAGGAAGGGTGGTGTCCTGTTAATGCTAGTTTACATATATCCGAATATCAAACAAGCAAACTAAGATATGCATCTTTCTGACAGTGCCGATGAAAACTATATACACAGTCAGGGTTTTAATCGTTAACCTCTGACTTAGTGCTTAAATTTGGGAGTTCAACCCGTCAGGGGGATGGGGTGGTGTGAGCGGGCCTGATATTATTCCGCAGTGGAATTGTTCTCGGAAAATACAAGTATTATGAGTATTTAAATACATCTGTGTGGCACGCATGATTTGCTCTGCTCTAATTCTTCTAGAAGAAGGTGCTGGTAAGTTTCTTTGTATATTATGACCAGGTCGTTATGAATTCTGTAGAAGATTAAGAGGTCCTTTAGATTGCGACGGGTGGGCCCCTGAAGATCGCTGAGCCCAAACTCCCTCTCTCCGACGCCACCCACCCCAGCTACGCACACGACTACTGTTGTGTCATCTTCTACATGACAATCTTACTGCAGTTCTCTGAACTTTTCTAATGTTATTAAATTATTTTCTACATGGCCATCTTACTGCAGTTCTATAAACTTTGCTAAAATTATTATGTTAATGTGCGTGTACGGATTCCAGATCTACAGATTCCCCAGGAGTGTGAGGGAAACTAAAACCTAGTTAGAATTTGGGGAAACTTAAGCCAGGCATGTCTGCTAATGCAAATTAAGCATTAAATAGGGTAGGGACGGTGAAATTTGGTGGATTTCTTCAGTTGTATACTAATACTGCGACAAATATCAGCATATGTTCGACGCTTTGATGAGCTGCATTTAAAAGTATTAATAACATGTACAGAATACAGTTACAGCCAAATAACAGGAAACTGCACAGAAAAGGTGTTCAAAGAAAACAAAGATAAACACTCTTTAATAGAAAACAACACTTGACACATCATATCGATTTTGGTGTCATTTTATAATGAATATATCCCCGTTATAGTGAATATATCCCCGTTATAATGAATATATCCCCGTTATAATGAATATTTCCCCGTCAGGTTATAATGAAATATCCCCGTCAGGTTATAATGAATATATCCCCGTCAGGTTATAATGAATATATCCCCGTCAAGTTATATATTTAACAATCAATGCAGCATTAATAAGCCACGGTACTACTGTACAATTTATACAAACATAATATTAATATGTTAATACGTAAGAACAGGTGAACCGACAAATAGTTTAGATACAGTGAATAACAGTATTTGTTATTTATTCGCCAATTACCAATACTTTGCATAAAATGTACACACTACCTTTTGAACGTACACAAGTAAAAAATATACTCAACAAAACCCAACACGTGCGTTTTTTCCTACAATTTTAAGGTAAACATTGGATATTATGCCCTCAGACTGTATTTTTTTTTTCTTTTTCTTTTGTTGTTGTATTTTTTTTCGTTGATTTGGAGAAAAATAGTTAATCACATAATGCATAAATTCGGAACAATGTTAGCATTTCATAATCTGCAGAATAGGGGATTAATGTGTTACGAAAACTCAGCTGAACGAATTCTATGGAAATCATTTCGTTAATTGTCATTGAAAATTGAACTGCGTATTAAAATTGACTAAATAGAAACGTTTTTTCCACTTTCAGAATGATGCAAAAAGAAAGATTTTTTTTATTTCTAGAATTCACATTTTCACCAATCAAAAATACCGTAAAATTATGTATAAAAGTCGAACAGAAAATATAGCTCTCACAGAACACAGTGAACCTAAAACACGCAAAAAAACAAACAAGAATTATAATGTTTATAAGCAAGGCATGTGTCATCACAAACATAAACGTGTTGATAATAGGGCTACCACTTTGAAACAGTCAGTAGCAAAAAGGCCGCTGGCGGTTTAAACTGGGTTCTAGGGTGCACCAAACCTCACTGTTACACTACTGTCATCCCAATAAAACGGGACAGTGTAAACAAAGAATAAATATATGTATATATAAAAGCTCTGGAAATGCTCCGTCAATATGTTACAGTATCGGTATAAGAGTTATTCCAGTTTCAAAATGAGCACTTACTGTCTTCTTTATGCTTTCCTCTTTAATTGTGCGATGGCCGGACAGGCTTTGAACCATATTATGACGTCTACATAAAGCCCAAAAGGACGGTGACGTTTGATGTTTGTCGGCAGTCTTGTCTGGCCGTGCCCTTTTGTGATGTCTTATTTGGCCTTTTGTTCATCTTTAAATTTGTTCTTTGTTTCTGTGTGTTTGTGGTTGACTGTCGGCCTTGAATGCTGCTTTTACTGTTTGATTGTTATATCTATATTTACCTCAAGTACTACATGTACTATGTAATGACCAAAGTTAACAAACATACTTCGCTGAGGGACTCGATGACTGTGTACCTGCTAAACATCGTGGCTATATTTTAAAGAAACTAACCCGCAAAATAAAGTGTTCAGGCCATATAATAATGTATATGTGCCGATTAAGATTATATGTTTAATGACATGTTATTAAGATATCCGTGATTTTATATGCGTAAAATGAGTTGGTAACTCTTAATTCCACGCTCAAGTCTTGAAGTTTGGCATGGCTGGTTAAAACCGTTTTTATTGTGTCCATAGAATTTGGATTCTCAATATATATATCCCTCGTCGTCACTACTTCCAAACACGGTGTACATATTTTGTAAAATTTGACTGTTGTTGGCGAGATAGTTACTTGAACATGAAAGTAAAGAAAAGGTTCTAGAAATATGGGTTCGATGTTTGTTGAAGATGATATAAACTTTTGTTTTTGATTGTTACAGATTGGTGTGCAGCATTGCAATGGAGTACCCATGATTGAGCATATCAGTGCCACAGGCCTCTTCAGCGCAGATCCACAAAATTATTACGTTATTGTTTGAAACGTCGGTTAATATTACCTGCACCTGTACTACATCTTGACATAATAAATGTTTTGGTTAGTAGAAACTGACCTGACGCAGTGTAAATATAATGTCTTGTTATTGGTTGTGGTTTGTTATATTTAACACATATTACGTGTTGCGAGTATTAATATTCATACCCCACCCAACCCCTATTCCTAGAAGCGAAAACGGTGTTAACTGGGGTATGAAAAAAACAACTTATTTCGATTTAAAAAGTTTGCAAATATTGTAAAATTAAAACATCAAATTGATCCAAATTCGGCCCAAGAAGGGGCTATGACGTATAGCACCGACTTTTTTAATATAGTCCGTAGTACGCCATTTTTAAGACATTATTTACTACGCCATATAGCACAAACTTATTTAACACAGCACTTCCTATGACATATCACCGGCTTATTTAACATAGCACTAACTACGACATATAGCACCGACGTATTTAACACAGTACTAAATATTCCATATAGCACCAAATTATTTAACACAATAATAAAATAAAAATATTCCATATAGCACCAACTTATTTAACAAGGTACTAAATATTCTATATAGCACCAAATTATTTGTAGGAAATGTAGCGACACAGCCAAACAAGCTCTGCTATTGAGAGTTCTAAAAACTTGGAAAAGGGAGGAAGAATGATCAAAATCGGATAATATACAAAAAAGATATGACCATATGAAAGTTGTTTTAAAACGGATATGAGAGCCGCCATTGTGAGAAGTTCCATATTACCATATATGGAATATTGATAAAAATCATTCAAAGCAAAGAAAATCACTGAAAATGAATGCAACATATAAAGCATTTATTGCGATTAGGTATACAATTTTCATACATTTGCTCATATAGTTTTCATCTGCGGTCATTTAAAACGGTGATGTCATAGCTCTCAAAATGGCGGCTTCCATATCCGTATCAACAGAAACGTCAAATGACCATAGCTTCATTGTTCATCATCCGATTTTGATCATTCTTTAACCCTTGTTCAAGTTTATCAGAACTCTCAATAATACCGATGGTTTGGTTGTGTCGCTATATTCCCTTTAATACAGTACTAAATATTCCATACAACATCGACTTATTTAACACAGTATAATTACATATTCCATATAGTACTAGTTAATTCATATAGCCTCGTCTTACTTAACACATACTAACAACGCCGTATAAAATCGACTTCTTTAAAGGGACACACGGCAATCTTGATCTGTTTAAAACTCGCGTCGTCGCGCTAGTTTTTCTACTTACATTAGTTCAATCATTAATATTAATTATAAGAATATTTTAAAGCAAATTGTTTTTGCATATTATTAATTGTTGATTATATCGCTCCACTAATATATTAAATTCTATATGGTAGAATAAGACGAAAAAAATGACAACTAAACTTTTCATTTCATTATATGTAAACAGGTTTTAACTCAAAATGATACTGGATAAATAAATAAAGACGGTTATTTCAATGCTTGATATTGTCGTGTGTCCCTTTAACACAGTACTTAATATTCCAGTGTAGCACTGACCTACTTAACACAGTTTAGTTAATAGTATTACTTAACTATGAGCATAACGTACTCACATATTAGAGGGCTAAAATCCTAAAATGTGAAATAATACGACTAAATGACATTGATATTGGGTTTAAATGATTGTAATTAAAGATAACATTTCGAGTGTTGGTTGTTTATACAGAACATTGTTTTAGAAATAAAATATGTCCAACGGATGTTTTTTTTCCCAGATCAATACCTGGTGGGTGGGGATATGCTTCAAGTCCAAATACCAGGTATTGATCGCGCACTGGAAATACTTCATTTCTTAACTTACATCGTGGATTTAATACTCACATTATAATTAGGTCGTCATGACAAACCTTGAACTTAAACACTCTCAATCAAACCGAGACTGCAATATTTCGTATGGTTCGTGCTCGGCCATTTCCATAGGTCCATTATCATACTCTTTTTTAAAGTTTGTTATTTAGTACGTCCAAAAATGTTAACGTATGGCTGCAAATAAAATGGTAATACGTTTTGGTCTAGATCATTTTCTAGGACACTGCAACCATTCAGCCTTTCAACTTTACACATTCATACATATTGACAACCAATACAGATTAAACATTGACCTTGACGTACCGTGTACACTGTTTTTGTTTGTTTGTTTGTATTCTTTCTATAGAAAATGTTAAAACGTTTGGGTCTAGCACAGTTTCTATTTAAGACTTTGCTACCATTCAGCATTTAAACGTAAGACATTCATACAAGTTGACAATCAATACAGATTAAATATTGACCCTGACCTTCAGTTTACACTTTTTTTCTATGGAAAATGTTAAAACGTTTGAATCTAGCTCAGTTTCTACTTAAGACACTGCTACCATTCAGCCTTTAAACGTTACGCATTCATACCTATTGACAACTAAAACAGATTAAACATTGACCTTAAATTACAGTGAACACTGTCTTTTGTTGTTGTGTTTTCTATAGAAAATGTTAAAACGTTTCAGTCTAGCTCAGTTTCTACTTAAGATACTGCTACCATTCAGCCTTTAAACGTTACGCATTCATACCTGTTGACAACTAAAACAGATTAAAAATTGACCTTGAAATACAGTGTCCACTGTCTTTTGTTGTTGTGTTTTCTATCGAAAATGTTAAAACGTTTGCGTCTAGCTCAGTTTCTACTTAAGACACTGCTACCATTCAGCCTTTAAACGTTATACATTCAGGTATGTTGAAAACGGAGCTTGACCTACAGTGTACACTGTTGTTTTGTTTAGTTTTTCGTTCTATAGAAACTGTTAAAATGTTTGGGTCTAGCTCAGTTTCTACTTAAGTACCGACCATTTTGATTTCTGTGGGGGCCTGGGATTTTTCCTGAAAAAATATTCTGGCCCTTGAATTGTTAAAAAAAAATATCCTGGCTCTGACTTGGTGGAAAAAAAAACAGTCCCTGAAATTGTTGAAAAAAATAATCAAGCCTTCTCTCACATTCTTGGAAAGAAATAATCTGACTGAGTCCAGTTAGAAAAAAAAATATTCTGGTTCAGTCTATGATAAATGTAGATATACTCCATCAGTCACTGGGTTCAACATGGCAAAGTTTAACCACAATCTGGCTACTTCCACAACTTCTGCTCAAAAGTTTATCGAAATCTCCAGTTGAAATGAGTTTAGAAGAAAGTGATAGTATTCATGGTTGTAATAAATGTGATATACATAGATCATAGTAGTAATGCTTGTGATATTCAATGGTCGTGGTAGTAGAAAATGTGGCAAAGCGTAGCCATGATAGTTATATGTGATGTGCTTCGAACATGTCAGTAATGAAGGTGATAAGCAGTGGTAGTATTACAATAAAAGGGTCCTGGCACTTTGTGATGGACTTTGTGAATATCATCAAGTAAGCATACTTAAGAAGCAGCTTCAGCCACATGCAATGCCAGGTTACAGACAAAGCTATGCGCCATATGTTAATAAGACCGGTATGTAACATGGTAGTCAATGCCCAGTACAAGACAATCCCTTACACCATCAAACAAATATCCAACCAATACACAATTCAGAAGAACAAAAGGGGCCTCACACAGAAAGCAGACAAGGACAAGCATAAATAAAGACTAAAACCAGCACATGAAGTTCCATCCACCAAATATGGAAAGATCTATATTAGACAAGAGCTGTTGAAAGGACAGCATGCTCCACTATTCAAGTCAACTTTAAACAAGGTCACCGACACTTCCGTCTCACTAACCATGGTGCCAGTTCATTCACATGGTCAAGTCTTGATTGTGGAGGTTAGGTGATGGTGATGTGAGGGAATAAGGGATGCAGGGAGTGGGTGGTCAGCAGTAAACATAAATACCCCATATCAAAGCAAGACCTTTAATACCCCAGAAAGAATATGAAATTGAAGAGAGTGGGGAGGAGAAGTGAAGTGTTACTGAATAGGGGAAAAACAGAAATAATATAATATTTGCAATCGGGGAGTCTGAGGTAGAGTATGTGTGTGTTAGGTGGTGACATAAATACCCAATATCAAAGCAAGACCTTCAATACCCAAGAAAGAATATGAACTTGAAGAGAGTGGGGAGGAGAAGTGAAGTGTTACTGAATAGAGGGAAAAAATAGTAATAATACGATATTTTCATTGAGGGAGTCTAAGGTAGAGTGTGTGTGTATGTTGGGTGGTGAGGTGTTGGGAACAGGATGCAGATATTATGGTAACTGAAGAAACCCAAATAATAGAACACATATTTATATATAGATCTGGATTGGTGGTGGTGTAGGAGTGGGGAAGGTGTGGGTTTTATGGGGCTAATGAAATTTACAGGTTTGTCATTGTTATTTGATGTATGCAGTGAGTTTCATTGAAATATATTAAGCTGTTTAATAAGCTTTAACAGAAACTCTAAGTTGAAAACAATTTATCATCTGCCTAAAATGAAATATAAAGTAGTTATGAAACATGTGTGTGAAAGTGTCCTTGAAGACTCCGATGACACTTGTCGAGCTCCTTTGACAGAGATACTGGTATATGGCCAGTGGGTATTGAAATAAATGGACTTGCCAACAAATAAAACAAAAAGAAATTCTAAGTCGAAAAGGGGCTACACGTTTTCTAATATACAATGCAGAAAATATGTATCCAGAAAAAGGGCCGTTATTTTGCTAAAATGCAATACAGAGTTATGGAACATATGTCTACTAGCATCCACGCTTTTAATACTGAAGTTGTATTAATAATTAACAATCAACTATTGAAATACACGGTCTTGCCTAACAACTTTAACCAGAATTTTAAAGTCGAAAAAGGAACATTAAACTTTGCTTAAATGCAATACAGAGTTAATATGGAATATGTGTCTACTAGTGCCCTTTATATTCCAAACTTAACTGAAGTTTTGGTGATGTACGACTTTCAGTTGTTAAAATACATGGACTTGCCAAAAAAGAAATTAGACCAGAAATTCAAAGTAAAACAAATGCCATGCTTTTGCTTAAATGCAATATAGATTTATGGAACATGTGTCTACTAGTGTCCTTGATGGTACTGATGACATATTTTAAGTTTCACTGACCACTGGTTGCTGAAATATTTGGACTTGGCAAACAACTGTAATCCATTGTCGAAGCAGATGTTGAGTAGATCTACTCTACAACAGCTCTTCTTATTCTACGAATAGTAAAACTTAAACAAGAGCATCACCAATGGTGCAGACGTTCAACTTTGGTGAAAATACAATTAATAAACCAGGTTTCCATCAATTACATACAAGCTTTAACCAATAGTTCTTAGTATAAAAGGGGCCCTAGTTTTGTTATAATAAAAACATGGGCTATGCAAGATGCCAAAGACGTGTGTGAACTTTCAATCAATTATGTAAAGTACTTTCGGAGATATAAGCTTACATACAAACTTTAACCAAATATCTTAAGTACAAAAGTGGCCATAATGTTGTTTAAATAGATGCAATAGTTATAAAACCTGGCTCTGTGGTGTAGTGTTATGATGCCCAATGAATGTGTGACGTTTTAATATGTTATGTTACGTTCTTTGCAAGATACAAGCTTGCATATAAACTTTAACCAAGTTTTCTAAGTATGAAAGGGGCCATAATTCTGTCAAAATAAAAGCAGGAGTTATGTCACCTGACTCTGTGGAGTCATCAAATGATGCTGAATACATGTGTGAAGTTTCAATCCATTGTCTGAAGTGGTTTGGAAGATACAAACTTACATACAAACTTTAACCAAGCTTACATACAAACTTTAACCAAATTTTCGAAGTATGAAAAGTGCCATAATTCTGTCAAAATAAAAACAAGAGTGCCAGAGTTATATCACCTGACTCCGACACGTGACAATTAGTGATGCTGAATACAAGACTGTATGAAGTTTCAATCCATTATGCAATGTGGTTTGTGAGATACAAGCTTACATACAAACTTTAACTTTGGGTTTTCTAAGTATGAAAGGGGCCATCATTTTGTTAAAGTAAAAGCATGAATTATAGCTCTGTAATGTCATCTAATGATGCTGAATACATTTGTAAAGTTTCCATTCATTATGTTAAGTGGTTTGGGAGATACAAGCTTACATACAAACTTTAACCAAGGGACGCAGACGACGACGACGATCAATTGATGACAATAGCTCTTTCTTTCCTTCGGAAAAATAGAGCTAAAAGAAATATTCTGGCTTTCAAGTTGACGAAAAGAAATAATCTGGCCAGTGTACTAGTCGAAATTAAAATTCCATCTTTAAAGATCTTTTTTGTTTTCATTCCGGCTGAAAGGAAAATCCCAGGCCCCACTCCCCCCACCCCCACCCCCCACCCCCACCCCCAAACCCACCAGAAATCAAAATGGTCGGTCCCTTAAGATATTGCGACCATTCAGCCTTTAAACGTTACACATTCATGCATGTTGACAACTAATACAGATTAAAAGTAGAACTTGACCTACTGTGTACACTATTTTTTTGTTCTATAGAATATGTTAAAACGTTTGGGTCTAGCTCAGTTTCTACTTATGACATTGCTACCATTCAGCATGTCAAAGTCACACATCCACACATACTGAAAACCAATACAGATTAAATACTGACCTTGACCTACAGTGTACACTGCTTGTTTTCTTCTATAGTAAATGTTAAAACGTTTGGGTCTAGCTCAGTTTCCACTTAAGACATTGCTACACGTTCGAATTTAAACGTTACACATTCATGCATGTTGACAACTAATACATATTAAACATTGACCTAAACATACAGTGTACACTGCTTTGTTTTTTGTTTTTCTATAGAAAATGTTAAAACTTGTAGGTTTAACTAAGTTTCTACTTAAGACATTGCTACCAATCAGCCTTTAAACGTTACACATGCATGTATGTTGACAACCAATACAGATTAAAGGGGGTACATCAGGATTTTTCTAGAAACAAGTTAAATTATAAAATTGTTCCCGTTGATGATAAAACACTTATATTAATCAAAATATGATGTTAGAACCATTTTGTTAATGTCTAAACTTTGAAAACACCATATAGACAGGACGGAAACGGACGTAAAATGCTGAAATTAACCCTGGTGAGTCACCTAGGATAGCATGTATTACTGTGCAGAATGAATTTCTTTGCAAATAAGGGATAATTTTTAGGCTCATTCATTATGTTTTGGCCATGTAAAACAGAAAATATTAATATTTGTCAATTTTAAGTCGGACACCTAGACCCCCATGAAAAGCCTGATGTACTCCCTTTAAATACTGACCTTGACCTACAGTGTACACTTTTTTGTTTTTTGTTTTTTCTATAGAAAATATTAAACCGTTTGGGTCTAGCTCCGTTTCTACTTAAGACATTGCTACCATTCAGCCTTTAAACGTTAAACATTCATACATATTGACCAATACATATTTAAAACTGACCTTGACCTACAGTGTACACTGTTTTTTCCTTTCTATAGAAAATGTTAACGTTTGATAAGGTGCTAATACACTACTTACCCTATAGCTTAAATTCATCAACCATTCCTGAGAATATCCTTGGACTTAAGCCAAAGTATGCACATTTCAACCACAAATATTTCTAGAAGTTTAACGTTTAACCGAAGTATGCACATTTCAATCACAAATATTTCTGTAAGTTTATTGTACTAACTAGCTGCTATGTATAAATATGATGAATACAAATAAATAACAACTTCATACGATTGTTTATCTTGAAGGTCATGAGCATATTTGTGAATGAAATTTGAGTACTTGAGCTCAAGTCTGAGATGAGTTTGAAGAATGGTTGGTAAATGCCAGGCCATGTTTGACAGCCAGTTCACAACTAGTTTAAAGGTTGTTACCATTGTTGACCTTGACCTACATTTTGGACCCAAAAGTATTCAAACTCAATAGTAAGAAAGAGTTTTTTATTGCACCTACATTTTGAACGTGAAATACTTCAAACTGAATATTGAGAAAGAACTGTCTATTGTACCTCCATGCAACGAGGATTGTAACTAAATGTGTATGTTGGGTGGGTTGTTAATTTAAGCTATACATGAACTGATACATTGTGAATTAATGTAGAAGTGAAACATGCAAATTTTCAATCGAGCCATGTTTCTGATGGCTAGTAGAACACGCAAAATAAATAAAAAAGAGTTGGAATTATCAATTTCTGTGAGTTCAAGTTGTAACTCGCATCACAATCAGTATTCCTTCAAACTGAAAATTACGGAACGATCCAAAAACGATCGCATACGACATATAACGTCGAGCCCGCTAGCATACAGCAGGACTGTATGAAAGAAATTTACCTTTATTCATATTACATGTTGAAGTTGGTTGAAAATTGGTACACAGACACTCAAAAAAGAGATTAATGTTACATATCAAATAAGACACTCTTATATTAAAACAAGATGTAATACTGTATACCAAAATAATAAACCAAACGGTGGAATCCAACACGCAATGGATGTGGGAACTTATGTAGCAAAACAACATGCAATGGATGTGGGAACATGTGCAGGAAAACAACACACAATTGATGTGAGAACTTATGTAGCAAAACAAGACGCAATGGACGTGGGAACTTCTGCAGCAAAACAACATACAATGGATGTGGGAACTTATGTACGTCTCACACCAAGTTAATTTTCCATAGGGTGCTATTGTA
Source organism: Cyrtodaria siliqua (assembly GCA_037043455.1). Lineage (NCBI taxonomy): Eukaryota > Metazoa > Mollusca > Bivalvia > Adapedonta > Hiatellidae > Cyrtodaria > Cyrtodaria siliqua. The sequence goes on from JAWPHD010005201.1 coordinate 118,102, forward strand.
ATGTTTTTGTTCGTGGAATACAGATAAACACAATTTACAACATGTGTTTATGCTGAAATTTTCCATTGATCCAATATCTGCAATCTAAAACACAATTAAATATTTACCATGATGATTTTTTTAAATTTCATGTTTGCATGTGTCAAACCTATCAAAATTTAGACAAATTTACAATCCCGTGGTGATTAGACCCATGATGTGTAAAATGAGGCAGAATAAGCTAGAAATGTTAAATCAACATGATATTGTCTGTGATCTCTTCCTAAAATGCTGTAGGTTTAGAACCTGGTAAAGATAAATCAATGTATTCTGTAAAATGTACAAAAGCGGACTTGTTTCTTTTATCTATCTCCTTCATATGTAGGGCACGAGTATTCAAGTTCAAGGGAGATAAAAGTGGTGTGAGTCCTGAAGCAAACAACACACACGACTCATACGTTTGTATCGTATAGTTTATTCTATAACATTCTATATGGCAGTAATAAACAAGATAAAACAAACGATAAAACTCTCATCGCCTATAACTATACTGAACCACTAGTTGACAATACCTTTAATACCTCAATAATAACAATCAATATATCAAAACTGATTTCATTCTAAACGAGACAAATATCTTGTCAATAACGAATGAAAATCAAAAAACAACAACATTTAAATCACCCGTCTCCAAGGTTACCAGTCGGCATATAATAAGTTCATACATTAAAGGTATTGTCTACTGGTGCGTTAGCTGTTTGGTTCTGTATATGTTCTAAAAACCCTCTTCCATGTCTGCAAACCCGCTCTTATATAGCTCTGGTAAGACCCTGCTGCAGCGCAGTTACATTAGAAACTACATCACTGGGTTAAAGACTTTCCTTCCTACACAGTAAAAATGTTTTGACATGTGCCACATATGTTTTACTTTCTTATTATTTGCATGTTTCTTTCATATATAAATCATGTTATGTACATATGTGACACATATTTCCGTGATATGACATTTGTTTAACCTTTATTTCAGCTAGGTCTATGTCGTATCGTATATTCAAAAACAACGTATTTATAGGGAAGTATGTTATACTAGAGCATGGACCAATAACAAATATAACGATCATAGATAGGAAACAATAAACTATATCAAATAATACTTAAATATTGTTTTGCTTTCACCGTAAATATACAGAGAAGGTTACAGAGCCATTACATCACATCACTAATAATTCATACCACTGAAGTCGCTGATGTCGGTGATAGCGGGCGTGAGAGGTATTGCACCTTATGTTACCTCTCATAAACAGACTCAATAAAAACTTCCTTATTACTGCTAACATAATCCCTGATGGATTAGCTCAGCATATAAACGGAGGCCCGACTACAGTTTTATTTCTTAGAATATCATTGTTATATTGCATATTATGTAAGTTACAGTGGACGGTCACGGCCTGCATGTCGAGCCCTTCGGTGAAGTAGTCCAGATTTTAAATTTTACCATTATAAGTGTCAATCCCATTAGATATTCGTTCTGTACATAATTAACATTACGTGGCCCCTCCCTAATTCCATTAAGCGATGGGAAAGCTTATAACAGCAGGATTGTTAACCGATATTTCGACAATACAACACGTTTAAAAACATTTTTTACTGAATTTAATTTTACAATACGCAAACTTGTTAAGCCAAAATAAGGGTTTTATTTCATACCCCAGCCAACCCGTTTTCGCAACTTGGAGAAGGGGTTGGATTGGGTATGCAAGTTAATACTCGGACCACGTAATGATATTTGTTTTTTTTAATGTCATTAACAGTCGTGGAAGCAAGTACAGTGTATTTCGTTGAAATAGGTCACATCGATTATAAGTTTTGACATGATGCAAGATGCATATAATGAATACTTTGGAGGAGCTTGATAAACATCCTGCAAGAAAAGAGCAAGATACGCATGACCTATGTTTCGTCGAAAGTAGGTCACAGCGAAACAAAATTTTGCACATGATGTAAGATGCATAGATGAAACTCCTGAAGATAATGACGAAGATATAATAACTAACGAACTGACACAAATACACCTGGACGACATTGTGATCGTTCAGTCGAGATCTGTAAACGGGATCGACAATAATACCTTGTACAATATGTTGATGAAGAAGAAGAAAACAAGTAAAACGTTTAGCTATACTTAAAACAAAAATAATAACAAAACACAAATAATGAAAAAACCTACTTCCATGTTTGAATATGTTTACTACATACTGCAGTTTTAGTTTAAGCTTCTTTATTTTACATCGATTGCATCGAAAGCTCTTTGAACTTATTTTGATCACTCTCGATGTTTTCCTCTCGATTTCTGTTAAGTAATGAAGATGAAAATATAAACACAATTATTATTGTATACTTTAACATTGTCCCGTTTAGTTTGCATTGAGCTAAGTGTGCAATATTCTACGATATTGCACACATTGATATTGAACAGGAACTTTTTTCTCGTGCTTGCTAATAGAAATAAGGAACTACTTTCAAATAAAAATAACGGAATCCTTCCTATAGTGTCAACAAAAAAAATACGTGTTTTTTTTCAACCTTTTATGGCAGAAATTGATAAAATAATTGAAATGGTCACTCACTCACTGTTTTTAACGTTATCGAATGGTAAACAAACTTTAGAAACTCGTCTGATGTTTTTAATGACGTCATCCGACGTCGACGTCGTTTTCGGGCAAAATAATCATCCACACAAAATGAAACTGAATGACAAGATAGGAATTCCATCAAAAGCTATAAAAATAACACAAACACAATGAAAAGTAATAGTCATACACTTATAATTGATCGAAAACAATATGAAAGTATACAATAAAAAGGTTATGGAATTTGTATGGCTAAATATTACTTGGAACTCGTTGTTTTTGGCGCAAGCTCGTCGTCCTTTGCCAAAACAACTCGTTCCAAGTAATATTCAAATTCAATAACCTATAGTACAGCTAGCCTTATCATGCATGTTTTAATATAACATTCTCATACAATAATCTCAGTAACAAGTCGGGTCTCTTGTAATTAAGACACATTTACTTATACATCCTTTTATCACATAAACATGGCGTCTGGGAGTGCAGTAAAGCCATGACTTATTTCTCGTAATACACTAGTGTATTACAGATGCAAATGAGGACCGAATCACTGTGTTTGTATACGTTAACACTTTTAATACCGATTGTTTCCATGGTATATCATAAGGTACATTCAGACGCCTTAATTATTTATTATTATTTGAAATCTTACTTTATAAAATGAACGCTAGTAACTTTAACTTTGGTTTAGTGTGTCGCATTATTTATAAGGCGAACGCATTTACGACGTCGTGTAAACAACAAAACGACGTCATGATTTGCCTTACAAATTGCCTCCGTATATAAGGAAAATTGACAACATTAAAGTGAAACTATCACGTCGTAGGTGAGCTATGTGATAAACAGAATCTTACTCGCATGATCCTCGTATCCTATCATTTTATCCCAACTCGTTTATTAAAATCAATAATACATAGTCACTCATGTAAGATCCTCTATATAATTAATTAATTATTATTATTAACAGTTAATAATATTAATATTCTAGGATGTGTTAAAATTGTGATTAACATTGGGTTAATGTGCAAATAACAGAAAAGCAAGTAGTCACTGTTTTTACATTTTCATATATTTGAGTAAGGACATGTTACGTACGAGAGTGCTTCAAAAAGTTCTGTCACTAGGCATATATCCTTTGAACTGGATATTACACTGAGATAAAGTAGTGTATTTATAGTACTACTGGGTTCGCTCTCTTAAATTCCACAACAACAATGAAAATTTCCGGTTATTTATATCCCTGAATTACCTGCCTCTACCACACCTTTTGGATACTGGCATCTCTGAAAATGTCCTTGTTATAAAACGTTTTAAAAAATATTTGAATAATTCTATGCTTTTAAATTTTCTTGTACGCCATTTGTTGTTATTCGCCTAAAATCCATGAAAATGATTGTCGATAATTCGGAAAAGTCTTGCTGTAAACCAGATGTGAGTGAATGTATATCCCTTAATTTTAGAGGAAATAACACTTGAGTTTCTTCATTTTGTTTACGGAAATATTATAATATCTTTTAAATGTCGTAATTATTCTCATAGTATTTTTACAAATCCTAGTCCTTCAGTGTTTAAATTTCATATTTAACACATTATTGTAGAATTTTGCACAATGTTTAGTGAAAATATTGATCATCCAAAAACGCTATTTCAGAAGACTGCCCTTCCATTTAATGTCCATTTATCATTCAATTAAGTTTACATGTTACTTAAATGTTAATTTCTAAGACAATGCCTTTTCATCTACCATGCCTAAATTCTGAATTTTGTAACGCACAGATATAACTGGTAATGTATGAGAAATTTCAAAGGTCTTCGACAAGTACTTAAAGAGAAACAGGCATTTAAAAAAGTAACAGTTAACATACCTGAAAAAAACTCAGGACGAAAATGCCTCAGTATGTATAAGTGATGTATATAAATGTTCCATAGCTTTCGTCACACAAAAGCTACATCATTCATTATACCATCAATGGAATGGTATTGAAACTCTCTTTCATTTGGTACCAAGCATCAATACTCACAACGAACACATACTTGTTAAAACGCGTTAGTGACAGAACTTATTGAATGACCCTCGTATATATATACAATATATAAGGGATATAACACACCATCAAAATAGGTTGTTTATATCGTTGGGTTATCTCCCTTGAATTATGACAGTTGCTGGCGTGTTTACTTATAAATCGTCGGTTTATTAGCCCGACTATTTCGAAGAATAAGAGAGCTAATGTAATCACCCCGGCGTCGGCGTCCCACATCAAGGTTTTGGTGTAAGCTGTGTTTATAAGTCTATATCTCTTACATTCCTTATTCTAGCACAACCAAATTTTGCCATGGGCTTGCTTATAGCTTTATCTTAAGGGCTGCATAAGTAATTTTGGTTCCTGTAACCCATGGGCTCCCATGGACCCAAATTATGATTAATAAAATGTGTCCAATTTCACATAAAACTTTGCGTGTAAGCTGTGTTTACAAGTCTATATCTCTTCATGTCTTACCATAGGACAACCAAATTTTGCCATAAGCTTCCTTATAGCATTATCTTAAGGGCTGCTTAAGAAAGTTTGATTCTGTAACCCCTGGGCTCCCATGGAACCCACATTCTGATGTGTCTATTTCACATTATCGTGTAAGCTGTGTTTATATCTCTACATTACTTGTCCTAGCTGAACAAAATTTGGGAATTGGTTTCCTTATAGTATATTGTAAAGGTTTGCCTAAGTAAGTTTGTATTCTGATGCCCATAAAATGAGAAATAAAGGCAGATCTGGTTTGCAAGTAAGCATGATATATCTATAATTTTGGTTTGGGATTTCTTATAGCATTATGCATCTTATTCATAATTCACCCATGGGCATGGGTTCCCTCCTCCACCCCGCCCCCCGCCGCCACTCTCTTCACACACACTCCACAACGTTTTTTTTACATATTTCTGTGTTGTTTTAGTCAATTCGTACACATAGCTTCTTTCAAATATATGTTGCCCCCCCACCACCCCCCTCCCCCCCCCACCCCGTCTCTCCCCAAAAACACACCCCACTCGAAACTAATTGTTTTTCTTTTTACATATTTCTGTGTTGTTGTAGTCAATTCTTACACATATCTTCTTACACATATATGCTGCCACCTTTCCCCACCCCACCTCTCCTCACCCTCCCCCACATCCACCCAACTCGAAACTAAATTATTATTATTATATTTTTTTTTACATATTTCTGTGTTGTTTTAGTCAATTCTTACACATAGCTTCTTACACATATATGTTGCCCTCTCGACCCCGCCCCCACACACTCCTGACACCCCCCCCCCCCCCCCACTCGAAGCTCAATATATATTTTATCTTTTTTACATATTTCTGTGTGTTTTTTGTCAATTCTTACACATGGCTTCTTAATATATGTTGCCCATCTCCCACGCCTCCCTGACTCTCCCTTTCTTCCCCCACCCACCCCAATCGAAACTAATTATTTTTCAAATTTCTGTGTTGTTTTAGTCGATTCTTACACATAGCTTCTTACACATATATGTTGCCTCCCTCCCCCCTCTCGCCTCTCAACCCACTTCCCCCACCCACCCCAGTCGAAACTCATTTTTTTCACCTCTTTTGTATTGTTTTTGTCAATTCTTACACATAACTACGTTACACGCTCCCCTGCCCAACCCATCCCCCCCCCCCCCCAAAAAAAAAACACCCATCCACCCATATTTCTGTGTTATTTTAGTCAATTCTTACACATAGCTTCTTATACATATATGTTGCCCCATCACCCCATCCCCGACTCTCCTCCCACTCCCCTCCCCCCAAATGGAAACTGGATTATCATTTGTTTTTTGTTTTTCGTCAATTCTTACACAAAGCTATGTTGCCCCCTCCGACCACCCCATTTGGTCAATGCTTACATAGCTTCTTACACAAATTTGTTGCCCTCATATGTTTTTTTTTACATATTTCTGTGTTGTTTTGGTCAGTTCTTACACATAGCTATTTTGCGCCTCCCCAAGCCCCCTCCTCGAAACTCGATTATTAATAAAAATAAATCTTCATATTTCTGTGTTGCTTTTGTCAATTCTTACACAAAGCTATGTTGCCCGATCCCCTCACCCCCCCCCCCCCCCCCCCCCCACCCCCACCCCACCCCCACTCAAACTGGAATATTTTTATTTTATTATAATTTTCTTTACCTATTTCTGTGTTGTTTTGGTCAATTCTTACATAGCTTCTTACACAAATATGTTGCCCTCATCCCCACCCACCGCCTCTCAACCACTACCACTCAAAACTCGATTTTTTTACACACATATTTCTGTGTTGTTTTCTCAATTCGGACACATGTTGCCTCCTCCACCCCGCCCCGCCACCCCCTCCCGACTTCCCTTCTCTCCCCCACCCCCTCCATTCGAAACAAGAATATTTTTTCATTTAATTTTATCTTTTTTTTACCTATTTCTGTGTTGATTTAGTCAGTTCTTACACATAGCTATTCATAGTTATAACAAGTACAAACACGTATCAATATATATGCATGTATAATAATCAACAATAAAAAGGAATAATAAATACACATATACAACTTTTAAATGAAAATAACTTTATAACAAAGTCAACTAGTATGTATTTAGATAATATATTTAATTATACAGTTATTGAATTTAATTATACACAGTTAATTTTCTAATTTTCAAAGGCGCTACATATAAAAGCTCTAGGTTTTCCAAAAAAAAAAATATATTTTCACATTTGAAATTTTTTAAAACTTCTCAGAAATATGATTTTATGCATTATTGTTATTTCATTAAACATAATACATTCAATAACGAATTGGTATTTATCTTCAAATTTATGACACATTTTATCTTATGTTAAACTTTTATTTTACTAACTCATCTCTCGGCTTTTATTTCAAGAGTATGCAAGGAAACATCTAAAATTGGCATTGTCTAAACTTGGAACAATTTTGCATTTACATTTTAAATTTAAAACATAGCTTTCACCGTCCTATGCATACCATCTTAACTATAGCTCAAATTTGTGTCTCAATCAAACCATGACTGCAATCTTTTTTCGGTGATTTCCTATTTTTAAGACCAAAATTATAATAAACGGTTTATAAAACGTTTCCCTTCATGGATAACTAACTTTGGATACAACTTTTGGATGAAATTATCATGTTATAAATAATGTGAAAACAAGTCCTAACTGCCATAACCACCCGTGATAAAAACAAGAAATTCAAACAGGTGTTTTAAGTAATGTTATCCAATTTATTTTATTTGGATATAGATCAGTATCTGCTTTCAGAATAGTGTAAGCATGTTTTATATATGTATTTTCAATAAAGTTCAATCTTTTTTATTTAATAAATCCAAGATCTCCAGCTGAAGGACCCCACCCCCGCCCCTACTAACAAAGAAAGGAAATGGTTGCTTAAAACGTTTGCATACCCCCCACTCTACCCAACAAAGAAAGTCCCCCCCCCACACACACACCCAACAAAGACAGAAAAGGGTTCATTAAAACATTTGCATAAAACCGTTTAAAAAATCACAATGTCATCAGCATACAACAAAATAAATATATTGATCTTATGTTGATTACGTCAAACCCTTCTAAAATCAATTCGCATTCTATGTCATTTATAAACATTGAGGAGAGAAAAGGGTACACTCAGTTACCCAGTCACTTTGACGTTCTCCTAAAAGACTAATTCATTTGAAAGTTTAACTCGTTATTTTAATGCATTTATGCATAAATAACAACAAATATATATTTCGTTTGATTTATTTCATCCTTAATCAATAGAAATACTATACAAATTTTACCGGCATTTATAATATGTGATATACGCCAATGTACAGCAAAATACTATATATACATATAAACATTATAACTTTCCGAGAACTCATTCGATCGATTGTCCAATACTCGTTTAAACAGTTTACCTAAAGTACTTAACAATGTACAATTTAAACGAGTGAGTGAGGTCGCATAATAACATAATAATAACAAGTGGGGTCAGGATAACAACAATGAATTAAAATACAAAAACAAAATGTCAAAATATAACAACAGGTAATAATCTCAATTATGACATTTATGCGATTCTTCGGGTGGATGGTATGGGAAACACAGAAAACAATTCTCGTCATTTGATAAAGATTGCGGATAAAAGATTACAGTAAATAAATATTCACAATAACAAATAAAAGTTTTGCAAATAACAGATAACAATAAGGCAACCAAAAACAGATTACAGTTGATATTATTTTACAATAACAGATTTTTTTTTTAGATTTCATCATAACGGAAATAACCCTTGCTACCTCCATCCCACCCCACCCCCACTCCCCTATTAAAATGTTCCCAAGCTGTAAGTCAAACCCGGGTCGCCGAAAAGAGGAACGCGGAGGGGAACGGAGGTCATTAATACTGCGTCACTGAAATCTTGACGTTTAATTAACTAAGAGTATAACCGTTATAACAATACGACCAATGTAACCAAACAAGAAACTCGTTTTGGTATGTTGACAACATGTAAGACGACGGTGTCGGTGAGTTCAATAGAAATGAAACCTGACGTAGGTCTCATACTATAGGGGAAAAGCAGTGTGTACATTTCACATTGCATTTACACAATCAATGATAAGACAGCACTAGTACGTGCAGGACATGATACAGATCCACTATAACAATGCATAGAAACATTAATCGGCTAAGTAATTCCAAACCAAACTTTATTTTAAAATGTTCATCTTTGTTATGGTACATATATAGTGGCTATATTTTAAGACACGCAAACACTTTTAGAAAATTCCACACTCAAGGCGAATAGCCGAGCGAATTTTGTATATCTGCGTGTAACTCAGTGAAATGGGTGTGTCAAACTGGTGGCCATAAAGAAATACAGAAAGAAAAGAATAACACTAATAGGTATACAGAAACAGTTCGTTCTACATGTGACATTATCGTGGTTTTCGTGATTTTGAATTATATCTTGTTTGACCTGATATGTCCGTGGTTTATATATATGATTAGTTTAAACTTATTTATTTTACATCGATTGTAACGAAAGCTCTATGAACTTATTTGAATCACTCTCGATGTCTTCCTGGGTAGAACCAGTACTAAGCAATGCAGATAAAGTGTCTTCCTCAGGGACACAACGCATATGGCAATGACGGGAATCGAACCCACGACTTTTGACATATACTACTTACGACATATTGCTTCCTGTGTTCTTGTCTGATAAATGATGCTGTATTTGCGAATTTGGTAATTCGGTAATAGCAAAACTGTGACATTAAATTGAACACTACTTAAGAGAAAACATATCAAATTGTATAACGACCCATGATACGCGTGTGTAACTTGGTGAAATAACTCTATAAATGCGTTGGTCAAATACTTGCTAACAAAAAAGTAAAAGTTTGGAAAGGCTCTAAACACAAAAACAAAAGAAGAAACACACTTTTTAGGAACTGGCCGCTATTAAAAAAAATGTTTTAAGTAAATGGCATAAAGGTTTCAGAAACGTACAACAATAGAAGAGGTAAACACGTCTGAGGGGCTGACTCTTTATTTCAGTAAGTCTTAAAAGATTCTAAATGCAGAAGAATAGAACAAAATACTTTTTAGGGTCGGCCCATTTAATTTTATTTTCTGTAAAAGTCTTGAAGTAAAAGTCTTGAAAAGAAAACGCATACAGATAGAAGAAACATAAGTTTAGGGTTTGGCTACTTTCTCGAAAAGTATATGATAAATAGAATAAGAAATGGGCATTTTCATATCATACCCTTCATCGGTCCTCGAATCATACCGAGCTAAAGCTTTCAAGTACATTACCCAGAACTTATTTTTCAAACGATATTTGCGAACACAAATACCAAAATCGTTTAATCTAACTACTTTGCAAAACAATAAAATAAGTTAGTTCTTATTTCAATGTAGAGGGAGATAATTTTAAAACGCTGGTTCCTAATTTCATTATAATGTTTCGTGTTTTGGCTCCAGCCGCTAGGAGATAATCGGGTAAAAAAACAAAAACACAAAAAACTGAATAAGTTGCAGCCTTTCCGCACCTCCACGCCCCAACACCCACTCCCCACCCACCACACAGACTCTATACAGCAAGTAGAGCAATACAAGCCCTCTTGGGCATATTGTTTAAAAAGTCATGGCGTACCGTTTGTTTGTCTGCATAACTAGCATTTGTTAATTATTATTAATTACAAGAGTAGTGACCAAAGAGGAATGTGTGGAGGTGGGATCTACTCCTCGGCCTGGATAAAGTGATTTGTAGCATGGTCGGTGACATTTCCTTTGATGAAAGCAGAGCATTAAATCTAAAGTGTTTTTACATATTATTTACTGTTGATTGTATATACCATATATTTAAACCTATGATAGAAACAGACGAACACATGAAACCTCAAATTGTTTAACTTTATTCAAGCAGGGTTAAGGTCAAAACGATCTGGATAAATAAATCGAGATGCTAATTTCAATACTTGCTACCAAAAAGATAGAGTCTGTCTCAGCTCGCTGGTTATAATCCAACTCGCTGGGACCAGACTCTATATATTACTTGTTACACACTTAAACATTGTCGTATGTCCTTTTTATGACAACAATGACAAAATGGACATGCCTTTGGGATGTGGGGAGGTGGGAACTACTCCTCTGCCTGGATAAAGTAATTTGTAGCATGGTCGGTGACATTTCTTTTGATGAATGCAGAGCATTAAATCGTTTAATTTAGGGTAACTAAAGGGGTGTGGCTATACCGTACTGCAACTACCAGATATAGGAATTAAGTGTACGATCACTATGACGTCACAGTGTTACTAAGTACACCATGCTACAAAAAAGATAGAGTCTGTCTCAGCTCGTTGGTTATTGATACACATCGATGGGCTACGCCCATCTCGTGTTTAAATAAGCCAACTCTCTGAGACCAGACTCTGTCTATTACATATAGAGTCTGGTCTCATCGAGTTGGCTTTTATAATCAACCTGCTGAGACAGACTCCATTTTGTTTGGAGCATGGTGTACTCAGTAACACTGTGATGTCATAGTGACCGTACTCTAAATTCCAATTTGTAGCATGGTCAATAACATTTCCGTTGATGAATGCAAGCATTAAATCGTTTAATTTAGGGTAACTATAGAGCGTGGCTATACCGTACTACAACTACCAGATATTGGAATTAGAGTACGGTCACTGAGACGTCACAGTGTTACTAAGTACACCATGCTACAAAAAAGATAGAGTCTGTCTCAGCTCGTTGTTATTTAAACACCTCGATGGGCTACACCGATCTTGGTGTTTAAATAAGCAAACTCACTGAGACCAGACTATATCTATTACATATCTGGTAGTTGTAGTGCGGTATAGACACGCCCCTTTAGTTACCCTAAATTAAACGATTTATTGCTCTGCATTCATCAAATGAAATTTAACCGACCGTGCTACAATAGTGGACTAATGCACACTGAGTATAAATTGGTATTGGTATACTCGCAAAAACAAGACGAATTTTGATGCAAGGCATCAACGACGCCGCATTTGTGTTTCAAAAGGAAGTAATGGAGCTGCAATGCATGTGAAAAACTGAATGTGTTCTTAAAGATGATTAAAGGCTCTTTTAAATAATAAATTACCCAATTAGGCAACATGAGTAATGAATCAGGTAATGTTGGGTAGTGGGCAATAAATACAACGAGAAAGATGCACATATAAAGAAATGCTTTTATTTTCAGTTGCAAACACATTTTGGTACAAAATAAAACAAGACATTGCCTTAAATTGTCTTCATTGTGTCAATAAATTGAAGACTTACATAATTCGGGAAAAAGATGAGGAATGACATATATATTTACACATATTCAAATACCGGAATTAATTTATAAAATGGCACATTCTTGAAGTATTTGTAGCAAGAATTGTGAATCGCAGGACTAAGTTTGTATATGCGAATCAGTAGAAAGTCCATTGTAAGATATTGTTCCAACAAAAGAGAAATGAAACAAGTTTATGTACTGCTTGAGGACTTTAAACTTATGCATTTTAGATTGAAAGCGGTTTTTGTATTATGGCATTTTAAACTTGAATAGTGGTATTTTGAAACAGTAATATATGTAAAAATCAGAAAATGATTGTTATTGAAAAGAACCTATTTTCAAACTACTGTGATGAATATGCAATTGAAATTGGTCTTATGAGGAAACAATTTAGATATTTATCAATCAGATTTAAGGTGAAATGCGTACTAGTGGGAAAATACACATATGAAAAAAACACATATGCACATATGCAATAAAATATTATAATAGAATGCCAACTCTTAACAACAAGAAGAAGTATTGCTATGCAATACTATATGTCCCCTACCATTCATTTTGTGATAGTTTTATAAAACATTTTTGGAGGATAATTAATTTTCTCCATGGAATGACACATGAACGTGTAAATGCATAATGTAACGTAACAGCAGTGTAATGTGTTACTGCATTAGGTAGCGTGTTAAATTTAAAAGCATAAAATGCCCAATTAATTGTCTGAAAAATATGAGACTAAACATATCTGTTCATATAAGCTACCTACCCATAGAGTTTAATTTCAATATCTCATTCATAACTGAAGTTATTGAGCGGAAACCATTTTTCTATTTTCAGTAGCAGTGGCCTTGACCGTGACCCCAGTGATCACAAATGCAACCACAATAGTCCTGTTCATATAAGCTACCTAACCATGAAGTTTCATTCCAAAATATCATTCCTAACTGAAGTTATTGAGTGCAAACTTCTATTTTAAGTAACAGTGACCTTATTTAGTAAAAGTAAACTTGACCATCACCCCAGTGATCCCAAATGCAATCCCAAGCTTCCTTTTAATATACGCTACCTACCCATAAAGTTTCATTCCAATATCCCTAAACGTTACTGAGAGGAGACCGTTTTTCTATTTTTAGTAGCAGCGACATTGATCTCCTTGACCCCAAATGCAATCCCAAGCTGCCTTTACATATAACCTACTTAACCCTAAACTTTCATTCCAATATCTCATTCCTAACTGAAGTTACTGAGTGGAAACCGTTTTTCTATTTTTGTAGCAGCGACCTTGACCTTGACCCCAGTGACCGTAAATGAATCCCAAGCTTCCTTTACATATAACCTACCTAACCTTTTTCATTCCAATATTCCGTTTTATATAAGCTAACTACCCATAAAGTTTCATTCCAATGTCTCATTCCTAAATGAAGTTAATGAGTGCAAACCATTTTTCTATATTTTATTAGCAGTGACCTTGGCCCCAGTGACCCCAAATGCAATCCCAAGTTTCCTTTACAAATAAGCTAGCTACCCACAACGTTTTATTCCAATATCTCATTCCTAACTGAAGTTACTGAGTAGAAACAGTTTTTCTTTTTTTAGTAACAGTGACCCTGAATTTGACCCCCATTACGTTGTCCCGCCTTACGTCCATTAAGCGATTGGGAAAACTTCTATTAGCAGGATTTTATAACGGACATTACGACAATAAAACACGTTTAAATACTTGTTTTATTGAAAACATGCGATAACCTACTTAAAATTACCTATTAAATGTTTTAATTTTACAATATGCAAACTTTTTAAACCGAAATTAATGTTTATTTCATACCCCAGCCAACCCCATTTTCGCTTCTTGAAGTAGGGGTATGATGGGGTATGACAGTTAATACTCGGACCACGTAATGAGTGACCACAATTGCAAAGTTACTGAGTGGAAACCGTTATTCTATTTTTGTAGCAGCGACCTTGACCTTGACCCCAGTGGCCGTAAATGAATCCCAAGCTTCCTTTACATATAACCTACCTAACCTTTTTCATTCCAATACCTCATTCCTAACTGAAGTTACTGAGCGGATCCCAGTGACCCAAATGCAATTCCAAGCTTCCTTTTCATATAAGCTACCTACCCATAAAGTTTCATTCCAATATCCCTAAACGAAGTTACTGAGAGGAGACCGTTTTTCTATTTTTAGTAGCAGCGACATTGATCTCCTTGACCCCAAATGCAATCCCAAGCTTCCTTTACATATAACCTACTTAACCCTAAACTTTCATTCCAATATCTCATTCCTAACTGAAGTTACTGAGTGGAAACCGTTTTTCTATTTTTGTAGCAGCGACCTTGACCTTGACCCCAGTGACCGTAAATGAGTCCCAAGCTTCCTTTACATATAACCTACCTAACCTTTTTCATTCCAATACCTCATTCCTAACTGAAGTTACTGAGCGGATCCCAGTGATCCAAATGCAATTCCAAGATTCCGTTTTATATAAGCTAACTACCCATAAAGTTTCATTCCAATATCTCATTCCTAAATGAACTTAATGAGTGCAAACCGTTTTTCTATATTTTATTAGCAGTGACCTTGGCCCCAGTGACCCCAGTGACCCCAAATGCAATCCCAAGTTTCCTTTACAAATAAGCTAGCTACCCACAACGTTTTATTCCAATATCTCATTCCTAACTGAAGTTACTGAGTGGAAACCGTTTTTCTATTTTTAGTAACAGTGACCCTGAACTTGACCCCCATTACGTGGTCCCGCCTTACGTCCATTAAGCGATTAGGAAAACTTCTATTAGCAGGATTTTATAACGGACATTACGACAATAAAACACGTTTAAATACTTGTTTTATTGAAAACATGCGATAACCTACTTAAAACTACCTATTAAATGTTTTAATTTTACAATATGCAAACTTTTTAAACCGAAATTAATGTTTATTTCATACCCCAGCCAACCCCATTTTCGCTTCTTGAAGTAGGGGTTGGATGGGGTATGACAGTTAATACTCGGACCACGTAATGAGTGACCACAAATACAAAGTTACTGAGTGGAAACCGTGTTTCTATTTTTGTAGCAGCGACCTTGACCTTGACCCCAGTGGCCGTAAATGAATCCCAAGCTTCCTTTACATATAACCTACCTAACCTTTTTCATTCCAATACCTCATTCCTAACTAAAGTTACTGAGCGGATCCCAGTGACCCAAATGCAATTCCAAGCTTCCTTTTCATATAAGCTACCTACCCATAAAGTTTCATTCCAATATCTCATTCCTAACTGAAGTTACTGAGCGGAAACAGTATTTCTATTTTGATAACAGTGACCTTAATCCCAGTGACCCCAAATGAAATCCCAAGATTTTATTTTATATAAGCTATCTACCCATAACGTTTCATTACAATATCTCATTCCTAACTGAAAACCGTTTTACTCTTTTTAGTAACAGTGACAATGACCTTGACCCCAGTGACTCCAAATGCAATCACACGCTTTCTTTTCATAAAAGCTGCCTACACATAACGTTTCATTCCAATATCTCATTCCTGACTGAAGTTTTTGAGCGCAAACGAAGTGTGACAGACTGACGGTCTGACGGGCAGACATACAGGCGGAGTGCAATCCTATAGTCCTTCCGGTTTACGACCAGTAGGGGACTAATACAGTATGTTAGCAGTAGCAGCACAGCATGTTTAAACGCGAATACAAAGGAAAAAATCAAGTTTTATTTATTCAAGGCTCATTAAGAGCATCTGATGTAACAAATTTACATTGTGCAGAAAACAGATCAATAACAAAACTATTTACATAACAGAACTATTTACATAACAATACACAATATCATATCACCATCACACAACCAATCGTCAATCTGTACATGAATGAAATGAATAGAATGAGTGGAGTGCGTAGTCTAGTGGTAGAGCGCCGAACTCATGATCGAGAGATCGTGGGTTCGATCCTCCGTCGCGGCCACGTTATTTATCCTTGAGCAAGATAATTAATCCACATTGCTTAGTACTGGTTCTACCCAGGAAGCCATCGAGAGTGATTAATCTAAGTTGCAAGAACTTGTTTCGCAATCGATGTAAAATAAATATGTTTAAAACAATAGAATGAATAATGAGTGAATCCTAATTTACATGTTTAGTAATGTATTTTTGCTATCTAGTTTTCTTTTAATAATCATAGCATATGGAGAATGAGTGTATACATTTATATTACATAAACTATATATATGTACAATGTGAATATCTATATGTTTTTAGATGAAAGAAACATTTTTTCTATCAGCCTTTGAGCAAAACTATATCCAGTTATTTACAAGCTTTAAGAATGAGTTCACAAAATCTGGCTAATTTTAATAATGTATTCTTATCTTTACTATTCATTAATAGCTCATATTTAACAGAATTTGGATTTTTATAAAAATATTGACCAATAATTTCTTTCCTGTCACTTGCAAAGTGTTTACAAATAAATAAATAGTGAGAGTCATCACCCAACAAATGAGCATTACAAAGTGTCCATGTGCGTATATTTCTGTCTCTGTTTAAATGTCTTCCTTTTTCTATAGGCATTTTATGATTCATGCAACGGAATTCACATAAAGTATTAGAAAAACCACATGGCAAAATATTAAAATACTGCACAAAAACAAACTCTTTCTTATACATTCTATAGTTTAAACATTTACCTAGACCTTGTATATCACTATTCCAAGATTGAACAAATTGATCTCTTATGCGACTCTTGGTTGACTGTCCTCCTTGAATGCTACTTTCCCTGTCCGATCTTTTTATATATTTTTTTTAACTAATTTTCTAAAATAATCTGGGCTATAAACTGTCTGATCTAACCAGTAATTATACATCCCAAGTTCGTTGAGTGACTTTTCAACAAATTGTGTCCATAGAAATTTAATTATATTGTTTTTATGAAGACAATTTGCCATTCTATATAGCAAATTGCATATTTTGGTTTCTTTAGCATTTATTAGTTTACACCAGTAATTAAGTATTCTAATTCTTATGTGTAATGGAATCGGAAATATTCCTAGCTCACCATACAACATACAATTCGGTGTAGTTTGTTTCAAGTTTAGAATAAATTTACAGTATTTAGACTGGAATTGGTCTATAATGTTTATATCTTCTATACCCCAGACCTCTGATCCATTCGAAAGTATGGGCACAACCATAGCATCAAACAAATGTAGTTGCACATCAAGTGGTAACAACAATTTTCTGGCTTTATTAATTAAGGAATACATAGCTTTTCTTGCTTGGTCCACTAATCTTTTCTTAGTTTGACCAAAATAGCCATTAAATGCAAATTGTACACCAAGATAAGAGAAGCTATCAACAACTTCCAGCACACTATCGTCAAAATAAAAATTTGGAGGATCTCTCAAGCCTCTCCTGCTTTTACAAAATATAACAGTTTTAGTTTTCGCCGGGTTCACTTTTAAACCCCATGTTTTACAATAAGCAGACATACTATTTAATGCTAACTGCAAATTTTCTGCATTTTCATCTAAAACAACAGTATCATCCGCATAAAGAAGCAGAAAAAGCTCGAAATAAATGAATTTAATTTGATTGATTCGTATGTACGGTTTTTACCCCTACCCAGAAGACGGTTTTATTCATATATAATTATTTTACATAAGCTTCCTTCCTTACCATAAATGTCTATATTAAAATACGTCTCCCATAAAATGTACTACTACTATAATTGTTTTTTAAGTAAACAATTTCTGTTTGCATTTTTATAGGTTACTGATGTGTCCATAATAACGGAAGTTTCACTCATATGGATTATGAAAATTTGCACAATTAAACAGATATGTAAAGCTAATGATTTCTCATCCAGTGCGGACAAGTAAATATAACAACACATATATAGTGCCCCGCAAAACGTAGGTATACTCAGAATATTTACAGGTGCAACGTTTGTGATTTTCGATTATTGTTAGTTAGCTTTTTTGTTGTTCATTTCATGTTAGTACACACGTCGCTTTGTCCGAAAGGTTAACACATTGCGATAATCAGTTGCATACGATTTGCTCTTCTTCTTCTTCTTAAAACACATTTTGAACGAGGACTTCAATTTCACTCTAGAAATTAAAAAAAAATAACAAATGTTGCGTTTTCAAATGTACTGAGTGCATTTATTTAACAGCCTTAAGACAATGTAATGTTAAACATCTATATGCTTATATGCCTCGAAGTGAAATCTTTGTATAGTGCGTCAACGGTCAACAAATGATCTTCAGTAATGCGGGATTGATGTATAAGTAGCGTAGTGGAGCCATTGATTACTATGTCACGTTGTGTAAACTTTAAAGGGACACACGGGAATCTTGATTTTTTTTAAAAACTCACGGCGTCCCGTTAGTTTTTCTCTTAGCTTGCATTTGTTCAATCATTAATATTAATTATTAGAATACTTCAAAGCAAATTATGTTTACATATTACTAACTTTTGATAATAGTGCATCAATAAAATATTTAAGCAATTGTTAAACAAGTGAAGAAAATTGAAATCTCATTTTTTTATTTAATTATATGCAAGCAGTTTTAAAGTCAAAATGAAGCAGGATAACTAAAATGAGCAGCACATTTTAATGTTTGAATAAAACTCAAGATTGCCATGTGTCCCTTTAAAGCATAACGATTCAATGTAATAACAGTTTTATTAAGCTTATTTACAACATGGCTTAGCTCTGAAACAGTCTGACATTCTGACTTTGTCACTGACTGACTGACACTCTCTGACACCCTCTGGTCTCTGCTGCATTATATTTTATTCAAAATCTGTGACATTACTGAATTTCATTCCACGAAAACATACCAACTGTCACTCTTTTTACTAATTAAAACATTGTGTTCTAATTCTCCATGCCACATATATCAGAGCACTGCAAATATTATGTATACATTATGTATAGATACAACTTTTTGCAAGATGTTATTAATTTACTAATAACGAGTGCGTTGCCGATGAGTTTAACGTGTGGATGGGACAATTTGACAGCATCTACATTGTCGAAACGTCAATGTTATTCACTGTTCCGTACATTTATAAAGACAATTAAAGCAGCTTGTGGTTGGAATTTCAGTATATCATTCCACTTTTCCAAATTGATTATTAATAAAAGATTTGTAATTAACCCCAAATAAGGTAACTATGTTACAGTAGATATATGTTATACTAGAGGAAGAAAAAAAATACTACTTTTAAAGAAACTAACCCGCTAAATAACGGCAAAATTACGCTAAAAACGTTTATTAAAACTCTATCCAAGTGTTCAGGTCATATAAAAATGAATATGTGCCGATTAAAAGTACATTTGTTTTCACGTGTTCTTTCAACACCCATGATTGAATAAGAGTAAAATGAATTATCAGTTGTAACTCTTAATACTATTGGGGTTTTGTCCAGCTGGTTAAAGCGGCTTATACTGTGTCTATAGAGTTTGGATTATCAAAATATCTAAGTTATATCTATCTATACCTCGTCGTCAGTAGGTTTGGAGACGACGTATACATGTTGCGGCGGGATAGTTACTTGAACTGCCTGTAAGACAATGTAGTGTGAAACAGCTATATGCTTATATTTCTCGAAGCGAAATCTGTGTATAGTTCAGCAAAATCTTCAGTTAATGAAGGATTGCTGCATAACTTAATCTTTTTCGCACAGTGCATATTTGCGTCCTTTGCCATCGGCTTTACGCCATTGATACGAATTAACATCGTCCAGTAGTCCGTCGCAATAAAAGCCAACAGAGGGTGGCCCTGTCTTACAGTTGAATGTTGAAACACGTCTGTTTGTTCCTAACCACATGTAGTTTCCTTTACGGGCCCAATCCGTCATTCCGAACCAAAAATAAATAAGTGAATATGAATACACATTCCACCGTTAATATATAAATATCACATTCATAGAGGGTGATAGTAAGAAAGTACGATTATCACCCGAGGCTATAGAATTTGGATTCTCGAAATATCTAAGTTGTATCTATACCTCATCGCCAGTAGGTTTATAGATGCTTTATATATGTTGTAGAATTTGACTGCTGTTGGTGGAATAGCTGCTTTAACTGCCTGTAAGACAATGTAATATAAAACAGCTATATGCTTATATTTCCCTAAGGAAAATCTGGGAATAGTGCGTCACAGTTCAGCAAAATCTTCAGTTAATGAAGGATTGATGTATAAGAATGATTTAGTATTTAATCTTTTTCGCACAGTGCATAATGTCTTGTATCTAAGCCATTGACATTACGCCATTGATACAAATTAACAGCGTCCAGTATTGCACAGTCCGGGGAGCCACCAACGGGTTCTCCTGTCATCCAGTTGAATGTTGAAACACGGCTGTGTGTTCCCCACCACCAGTCTCCTTCACTGTCCCTATCTGTCATTCCGAGCCAAAAACTGTTCCCTGTAATTCATTTGCAAAGATACTAGATCTACAATAAATAAGTGAACATGAACACACATTCCACCGTTAATATATAAATATCACATTCACGAGAGGGTGATAGTATAGTTTTTGAGCTGGCTGTAGACCCCCTCCCCCACAGAGGGAATTGTGTAGGGTATGATTTCCTGAAAGAACGTACATTAAGATTGGAAATGAGACATGTGTGCCATCTGAGCGTTGGGACTTTAATGAGTTTTGGGGAAAAACGTTGCGTTTTTAGACGAAAATCGCCGAAATCTGGAATTATTTTTTAGAAAAATAATGGAATACATTAGAACCAATTTGAATTGATGGAATCTTTCTCGGAACGCATCTCTACATGTCCTACAATATAATTTATGGATTCGATACTTAAATGCTGAGATTTTGGGTAAATTTTTTAAAAAATTGAATGAAATCGCTGATTTCTGTAATACATTAGGGGCATTTAACTAGAAATTAAAAATATATCTAATACAATAGAAACAAATAAATATTGTAACCTTTTTGAGCAGGGTACATTAAATTAGTGATTAAAGAGAAAAAAAATTCAAACCGCATGATGTTTGGAAATGCCTTAATTTTTGGGCAAAAATGTGTACTTTTGATCGCCGGAATCTGGATTAGATTTTTGAAATTAGTTTGAACATAAACTTATCAATTGAAGCAGTAGAATGTTGCACAGCATACATATTCAAGTTTTTCCTGGCATCATATATAACATATGGGCATAAATATTGGCATTTAGGGCAAAATGTAGGAAGAAAATGACAATAATCACTGATTTCTGTAATCCATTGGGAGTATTGGGTTAACATTTACAAAACATATTTAATACAATAGATTAAAGACATATTGTAACATTTTGGATAGACAAAGGTCCAATAATTAAGTAGAAAAATGTCCTGAACCATATGATGCTTAAAAAATTGCCTAAATTTTCAGGCGAAAAAATGTTTATATTAAATATTTTCTTTTGAAAATAGTTTGAGCATAAACTTATCAAACTGAAGCAATAACATGTTGCACACTATACACATCCAAGTCATTTATTGTATCAGATATAACATATATGCTCAAGTATTTATATTTGAGGGCAAAATGTTGAAAAAATGACTAAAATCGCTGATTTCTGTAATGCATTGAGGTATTGGGGAAAAAATTAAAAGTGCATAGAAAGAACTGACAGAAAATATTATAACATTTCTAGAGTCCAATGTGCAATAATGTACCACTCCGAGACCTTTGCCGAGGCTGGACACCGTTCCCGTTGAGTGACAAAACCTTTGTGTCGGCGCAGTGGCCGTCGGCTGTGGGTCGCTTAAGGCTATTTCTCTCTATATAACTATACTGTATATAGCATTAGGTGCCATGTTCGAGACCCGAACTCGGGAAGTCGTCCCTCAGATACGACCTATGGACTGAGTGTCACGCGTAGCTAGGACCGTTGCCGACGACTGACCACAGTTACTGTTGTGTCACAAAACCTGTGGGTTGGACCAGCGGCCGTCGGCTGCGGGTCGCTCAATTATATTTCAGGTAGCCTTCCCCCGGATACGACCTAGGGACCGAGTGCCACGCGTAGCGAGGACCGTAGCCGACGGCTGGCCACCGGTCCCTTTGTGTCACAAAATATGTGGGTCGGCTCAGCGGCTATAGGCCGAAGGCCGTTTAACGTTATTTCCTCTATATAACTGTATATAGCTCTATGTGCCATGTTCGAGACTCTAACTCGGGTAGCCCTTACCCTGAAAAGGCCTAGGGAACGAGTACTACGCATAGCTTGGACCGTTGCCGACGGCTGGCCTCCGGTCCCGTTGTGTCACAAAATATGTGGATATGTCCAGCTGCCATCGGCCAAGGGTCGCTCAACGCTCTTTCCTTCTATACATATATAACTATACTGTATAAAGCTCTAGGTGAGTTACGAGGTTCGAGACCCGAACTCGGGTAGCCTCCCCCATGATACAGCCTAGCGACTGCATGCCACGTGTTGCCGGGACCTTTGCAGACGGCTGCCCACTAGTCCCGTTGTGTCACCCAATCTGTAAGTCTGCCCAGCGGCAGTCGGCCGAATGTCGTTCAACGCTATATCCTTCTATATAACTGTCTATAGCTATATGTGCCATGTTCGAGACTCGAACTCGGATAGCCTTTCCCCTAATATGGAATATCGACCGAGTGCCACATGTACTGGGGACCTTTGCCGACGGCTGGCCACCGGTCCCGCTGTGTCGCAAAATATATGGGTCGGCCCAGTGGCCGTACGCAGAGTGTCGCTAAACGCTATTTCTCTATTTATAACGTATACTGTATATAGCTCTATGTACCATGTTCGAAAGGCCGGTAACATGGTAAAGTCAAAGTCGCCAGTTGGTAGACGTACTTATTCCAAAATGCTCTACACATAATGGGCTTTCAGAAAAATAGGGTGTACACAATTCCCCTGGGATGAGGGTTACTCCTACTAGCTTACAGTATATGTTTCTATTGTACCGGTATTGTATATTTTTCTAGATTTTAACACAATACCCCAAATGGATTGCAGAAATAAGTGATTTTAGTCCTCTTTTCCATCATATTTCAGCAGATATGTTATGTATGATGCAAGGAAATACTTGAATATGTATGCTGTGCAACATTGTATTACTTCATTTTGATATGTTTATGTTAGAACTATTTTCAAAAATAATTCCAGATGCCGGCGATTTTTGAAAAAAATATACATTTTTCGCCCAAAAATTAAGGCATTTCCAAACATCATGCGGTTTGGAACTTTTTTCTTTTTAATCATTGGACCTCAACCAGCCCAAAAGGTTACAATACTGCTTTTTCTATTGTATTAGATATTTTTCTAATTTTTAGTTAAATATCCCCAATGTATTACAGAAATCAGCGATTTTATTCAATTTTTTAACATTTTTACTCAAAATCTCAATATTTAAGTATCGGATCCATAAATTATATGGTGGGACACATAGAGAAAGATTCCATCAATTCAAATTGGTTCTAATATATTCCATTCTTTTTCTAAAACATAATTCCAGATTTCGGCATTTCCGTCTAAAAACGCAGTGTTTTCACCAAAACTCATTAAAGTCAACGCTTAGATGGCACACATATCTCATTTTGAAACTTACTGTATGTTCTTTCAGAAAATCATACCCTACAAAATTCCCCATTGGGGGACGGTTTCTCCTACTAGCTCACAGCCTATAAACAATGATGGTGATATCCTGAGGATACAATTATTATAACGGTTTCTCCTACTAGCTCACAGCCTAGTAACAATGATGGTGATATCATGAGGATACAATTTTTATAATCAGTATCCGAAGGGTGATTGTTCTTACTATCACCATCTCGTGAATGTGATATTTATTTTATTATACCGAAATCCGCTCAGGCCAAAATAAGCATTTTCTGTACAGATTTAACTTTGCTGGATTTTCTTTTTCTTTCAAAAACACTTTTCTTTTCAAAAAGAGTAGATAACAATATATCATTCTATTGGAAATAACGTAACTAAGAAAATGAGTGGTAGTTTATTGAAATCGATAAAGTACTGATTAAGGTAGGATGAGTGAAAGATAATCCGAGACTTCTCTGACCCTAAAAGCCTTTTTTAATTTTTTTTTTTTTTTGCGGCTCTATAGGGTCAGAGGAACTCCTATAGTGAAAACCGGGGGATTACTAAAAACGCACAGTCATGCACTTTCAACGATGTTTGCGGTGTCGGGTCGATTTTTTACGATAATTTAGCTCAACAGATCGACCAATTAATGTTTATTATACCAAGCTGCAATGATAAAACTGCACCTTTATCGATGGTAGTGACACAATAAAACATTTATGTTTTGAAGTACACTTTTATTTACTATATCCGCCATATTGTCATTTTGCATATTAATTAAATTCCCGTGATATTCTCGCGAGAGGTAAAGGCATTCATATTCCCCTCATCAAATAAGTCCACTATCAACTGACAGCATCGAGGGATTTTTGGAGTGGAGCGAACTCTTCTCGGGGCATAATTAGGGTCTAAACTTTAAAAATAAACAATTGAATGTTGTTCAGAGTATTGCTAGTGCCAAAAGGAAAAGTTGGTCGCAATTTTGATTTTTTTTAATTTTGCGGGAAATATTTATCGACGCACCGGTCACGATCACGTGACATTTGACCTGAATAATAACAAATGTTGGAAATGTAATATTTTTTCACTTCGTCTGAAACGGTTGACCGTTACAACTTTATTAAGGTTAATAAAACAAATATTTCGGTTCAGATAGGTAAATAAATATATTGATAATCGGTTTATATGCTTGAAATGTTAATACAATGAATACTTACATAGATATATTGATTTAAAACCAAGAGGGTAGTTCCTCACCCGCGAGGGAGAGGAGATCCCCGTGTTTTTACTATAGGAGTTCCTCTGACCGTACACAGCCAGATGAAATATCAAAAATCGTAAAATGGGCTGGTAAGGTCAGAGAAGGCTCGGATTAAGTGAAAGATAGCAATTTCACCAGACTGAAACATGAAGTCACCGAAAAAGTACACATTCCAACGCGCATCAAAGCTGAGCAAGTCATTTGTTTTACTATCACCCTGCGATTTACTATCACCCTGTACTATCACCCTCGCGCGAGATAGTAAGAAATGACATATTGTTATCTATGGGAGTTTAACAATGGCGTTTGTTTATGTTCAATAATATTAACACTTTTTATCATGCAGATGTGCACTTTTCTGCACAATAAAGGGATGACCTAATAAATTTTGCTTTATTAGCCACTGACCAAAACAGCAAATCAATGCGGAATCCCTGGCGTTTATTGTACTTAACGTTATCTGACGTCATGCACGTAACGTGGATAATCTACATGATAAATAGAATATTATGTCAGTGCCTTTTACTATCAAGTTTATTAGGCTTCGGCACGAAAATTAAGAATAGCTCGGCTCAGCCTCGCCACTCTTCGTTTTCTAAGCCTCGCCTAATAAACTTGATAGTTAAAGGCAGACTGACATAATATTCTCTATAAATGCACTTGATACTTTCTGTCGAAAAATTAATTGATGCGATTCCTTTCGACGTTCATTCTAGTGTTTCAACCAGGTTTTAGGGTCACCAAACCTCACTCTTACCGTATTGTCATCCAAATTAATTAAGCGAGACAATGCAAAAATTAATCAAGAAATATCT
Organism: Cyrtodaria siliqua; assembly: GCA_037043455.1. NCBI lineage: Eukaryota > Metazoa > Mollusca > Bivalvia > Adapedonta > Hiatellidae > Cyrtodaria > Cyrtodaria siliqua. Next base: position 144,227 of record JAWPHD010005201.1, read on the forward strand.
GCCTCTAACAAATTAAGGCAGCATTAATAGGCAACATGTTTCGCGTTGTATAACTGGATCACATTTTATTCCTCATAGGTAATAATTCATTAATTAGAGCGTGTATACAATGGATATAAGTTTGTTTAAGATTGGTCTGGTTTGGGCGTATCATCATTCATTTAAACACAAGCAACCTATCTGATATTATATTGAACAAATAATCACATGTCAAATAAAAGCATGCAAGTGGTTACATATTTTGCCCGATGTGAACGCATTATAATAACTGGATTACAGTTTCAGGACTCCTAGGTAACAATTCATATACTGAAAGAAAGAAATTTAGCACGGTATTTTGCATATATAGCTTAAAGAAACTGAATGTTTATTTTATACTGTGAAGCATTTGATAACTTTGGCATGTCAGAAGGTGTTCTTGTTGTTCACTTATTATGTATGATTCAAAGTAAGAATCAGAGTTATCTACCATTTATATAAAACAACATTTTCATTAACAATAAGAATATTATCAAGAACAGAGTTAAACTTTATTAAATAATTATTCTGGGTTTCGAGTGACAAAAAACTAAAAAAAAAAAATTGGCATTAACTTTGTCATTATAATGAAATCACTAACCAAAGTTTTAAAATTTAAAATTATCTCCCTTTATATTGAAATAAGAGCGAAATATATAATATCTGTAAAACAGGTAAATTCAAACATGTCGCTACTTTTTTCGCTGATAACGTTTATAAATAATGTCCTAGTATGGAAAACTAGACCACTAAGAAATAGGTCAGTATGGAAAACTAGACCACTATATGAAATAGAAAACTAGACCACTATATGAAATAGTTAAGTATGGAAAACTAGACCACTATATGAAATAGAAAACTAGACCACTATATGAAATAGTTTAGTACGGAAAACTAGACCACTATATGAAATAGTTCAGTATGGAAAACTAGACCACTATATTAAATAGCTCAATATGAAATAGTTCAGTATGGAAAACTAGACCACTATAAGAAATAGTTCAGTATGGAAAACTAGACCACTATATGAAATAGAAAACTAGACCACTATATAAAATAGTTCAGTATGGAAAACTAGACCACTGTATGAAATAGTTCAGTATGGAAAACTAGACCACTATATAAAATAAATCAGTATGGAAAAATAGACCACTATATGAAGTAGTTCAGTATGGAAAACTAGACCACTATATGAAATAGTTCAGTATGGAAAACTAGACCACTATATGAAATAGTTCAGTATGGAAAACTAGACCACTATATGAAATAGTTCAGTATGGAAAACTAGATCACTGTATGAAATAGAAAACTAGACCACTATATGAAATAGCTCAGTATGGAAAACTGGACCACTATATGAAATAGTTCAGTATGGAAAACTAGACCACTATAAGAAATTACAATGCCGCATTATTCATACGTGATTTAAGTTGCTACAAATCATTAATATTAACATAGGTGTCAATGGAGAAAGGAATTGGTGGTCTCCTAGTCACCAGTATTATGAATGCAAATATTTGTGAATGTGTATCGCTTATTTATTTCCTTTTTTTTCTCCATGACAATATATTGCCTGTGAAGGCTGTTGACAAACAACAGGTACCTTAATGTTATGGTTGTTTTGATTTGATAAAACATTCTACTTATTGAATATTAAACGTGAAAGTTGTTTTTTGAAGCTGGTGAAATATACTATAATTAAGACATGCAACATGTAATTATTGCGATCATTGTAGAATATTACCATTTCCTGTACCACTCATCAGGTAGTCTGTAACCATGGTGATTTCTGCATCAGTTTCAAGATAAAGTAGGTGACCACCGATTTTCACACAATAAGCCTGTTGAATGGAAATAGGAAAAAATGTCGATGCAAATTTAGTCTCTAAGAAAGTCAAACTCTGAGCAAACAATTCGTTTAAAACACTGATGTTTTTTAGTTGTTATTATATCTTAATTGATTGAAGATTTTTTGGCTGGTCGAATGGTTTCTTATGTTGTTTTCAGCACATTTAAGGCTATATATGACGGTATATTTGTTTGAGGTGGAGACAGACAACCCACTTTTTCCTGGGTAGAACCAGTACTGTATACCTCCAGCCATCCGCACTAACGGACCCGTTCGAAATTACAATTCGAGCTCCGAGTGGATTACGAAGCAGCCTTGTAAAGGAGAAAGTGTTGATATAGATGGCTGTTGGTGGATTTGTTTAAAGGAATGCTTTGATTATTTGATGGATGGATTTGTTAGACGGACGATTGCTGCATATATTTGTGGATGCTTTCATAATGAATACATTGATAGCTGGACTGATACAGCTGCATTAACGGATAGATTGAATGGATGAAATGACGAATATAGTAATATATGGACGAAATGGTAGATGGATTCCTTTGGATGAATTGTTGAGTGTATGATTGGTGGCTGGAATTGATGAATTGTGGATGTATTGATAGAAATGAATTGGTGAATGGTTGATTTTGGTGTACTACTGGGTGTATCCTTGGTGAATTGTTGGTTGTATCTTTGGTGAATTGTTGATTCTGGTCAATTACTGGGTGTATCATTGGTGAATGGTTCATTCTGGTGCATTACAGGGCGTATCATTGGTGAATGGATTGACTTTGTTGAATTACTGGGTATATCATTGGTGAATGGTTGATTTTGGTGAATTACTGAGTATATGATTGTTGAATGGATTGCTTTTGGTGAATTACAGTGTATCATTGGAGAATGGTTGATTTTGGTGAATTACTGAATGTATCAATAGTGAATGGTTCATTTTGGTGAATTGATTTTGGTGAATTACTGTGTGTATGATTGGTGAATGGATTGATTTTGGTGAATTACAGGGTGTATCATTGGTTAATGGCTGATTTTGGTGAATTACTGAACGTATCATTAGTGAATGGTTCATTTTGGTGAATTACAGGGCATAGCATTGGTGAATGGATTGACTTTGGTGAATTACTGGGTGTATCATTGGTGAATGGTTGATTTTGGTGAATTACTGGGTGTATCGTTGATGTATGGTTGATTTTGGTCAAATACTGGGTGTATCGTTAGTGAATGGTTGATTTTGGTGAATTACCGGGTGTATCATTGGTGAATGGATTGATTTGGGCGAATTGTGTAATGAATACAGATGAATTGATGGGTGGCTGATTGAAGATCGAATGTATTGATTTGGATTGGTAAGTAGATGGATGTCTGATTGTTAGTAGAGTCTTTCTTCAGTCGTAAATACTACAGAAATAGCATCTGTTTATTATGTTAATCTTACTTTAATTACGTTCTAATTAAATAGTTTCTATCTAACTACAGTTTTGATGAAAAGATATGATTCATTTATTATACTGTACATAATAAAACTGGAACCCAGAATAGATAGAAGAATACATATTACCGATGCGGCGTTAAATTTCTTGGTTCCAGCATCAGTTGCCATGAGATACTTTGACGTTGACAGGCCATGCATAGTCACCCACCCAGTGTCGGGATCTATAGACCAACCAGGTTTAGCTGGAAGAATCACAGTTTATCATTGTAAATATCAAAAATTAAACTGCTAATATATCACTATCATCAGTTTATTGTCCATAAAAGGTAACTAAGGGGTAATATGTTATCCATTTTTATTACTATCAAATCATCTGACATATGTTTGGAGTGTTGTTAAAGCTAAACACGGTAGTGGTTTACTTAACGGAATTTTGAAAAGAGGAAGGACATGCTTTGATAATTAAAAAAGAGGCCCAAGAGGGCATGTGGACGCTCTACTGGCTAACATGGCTCTTATAACATCAATGAAGCGAGAGACTGCCATTTACGTTTTTTTTAAGTTTTGGGCAAAAAACAGCTTTTTAACTAAATCAAGGGCCATAACTAAAGAATCTGGTAAAGTTTGGCAAAGATCAGATGAAAAATGAAGGCCCTACCGTATTAACGAGGCAAAATATAACATTTTTAACTAAATTAAGAGCCATAACTTCTCTGTTACTGGTCCGACTGGTCCAACAAAGAGCTAAAAAAACAAAACAAATTAAGCAAAATAATTTAAAAAAAACACAAAAAAATGAAAAATAATATAAAAAAAGAAATTCAGAAAATCTGGTAAAGTTTGGCTAAATGAAGGCCCTATCGTATGACGAGGCAAATATAAGCATTTTTAACAAAAGCAAGCTCATAACTCCGCTGTTACTGGTACGATATGGCTGATTTTCGAACTTGACCGAGCTTTCATTGACAAAACTGTGACCCCCGGGGCGGGGCCAGATATGACCCCAGGGTCACCATTTGAACAAAATTGGTAAAGGACCATAAGCTTATAGCAACAGCAAAATATTAAACCTCTGGCTCTTGCAGTTTCAGAGAAGAAGATTTTTTAAGTTTTTCCCTATACATGTCTATGTAAAACATGTGACCCTTGGGGCTGGGCCAAATGAGACCCGAGGGTCACTATTTGAACAAACTTGGTAAAGGACCATAATCTTATAGTAAATTCAAATATCAAACCTCTTGCTCTTGTAGTTTCCGAGAAGAAGATTTTTTAAAAAAAAATCCTATATAAGTCTATGTAAAACTATGACCCCCGGGGCGGGGACAAATTTGACCCCAGGGTCACCATTTGAACAAACTTGGTAAAGGACCATAAGCTTATAATAAATGTAAAATGTCAAACCTCTGGCTCTTGTAGTTTCCGAGAAGAGGCAGATTTTAAAAAAAAAATCCTATATAAGTCTAGGTAAAACTTTGACCCTCCGGGTGGGGACAAATTTGACCCCAGGGTCACCATTTGAACAAACTTCGTAGAGGACCATAAGTTGATGCTACATGTAATACATGAGAGCTCTGTGCCATGTGGTTCCAGAGAAGAATATTTTTTTCAGTTTTTCCTATACAAGCCTATGTAAAACTGTGACCCCCGGGGTGGGGCCAAATGTGACCCCTGGGTCACCATTTGAACAAACTTGGTAGAGGTCCACAAGTTTATAGCAAATGCAAAATATTAAACCTCTGGCTCTTGCAGTTTCAGAGAAAAAGATTTTTCAAGTTTTACCCTATACATGTCTATGTAAAACATGTGACCCTTGGGGCGGGGCCAAATGTGACCCGAGGGTCACCATTTGAACAAACTTGGTAAAGGACCATAATCTTATAGTAAATGCAAATATCAAACCTCTGGCTCTTGTAGTTTCCGAGAAGAAGATTTTTAAAAAAAAAATCCTATATAAGTCTATGTAAAACTGTGACCCCCGGGGCGGAGACAAATTTGACCCCAGGGTCACCATTTGAAAAAACTTAGTGGAGGACCATAAGCTGATGCTACATGTAATACATGAGAGCTCTGTGCCTTGTGGTTTCAGAGAAGAAGATTTTTTAAAGTTTTTTCCTATATGTCTATATGAAAAACATGCAAAACCTCAATATACAAAATGTGGACCCCCGGGGCACAACAATTTTTGACCCCGGGGATGTTATTTGAACAAGCTTAATAGTCTAGGCGTTGGCGATCATTTTAAAATAAAAACTGTTGAAATCTGTCCATCGGTTCTGGAGAAGAAGATATTTTAAGATTTCAATTATATATGGTAATGGCAGCCATATTGGATGTAGCGCTGACCTAATTTTAACAAATCTAAAAAGCATTCATCTAAGGATCATTCATGTGAAGTTTGGTCAAAATTGGCTAAGCGGTTTCTGAGGAGAAGTCATTTGATGAAAAGTTAACGAACGACAGACAGACGACAGACAGACGACAGACATACGACAGACAACACACCATCCCATAAGCTCTGCTGGCCCTTGGCCAGTAGAGCTAAAAAAACAGTACTATGCTATTGCTTGATATGGTTACTATCTTAAAGTATTTAACTCTAGTCGTGTAGACTGGGTGGTAGATAATGAGATACTAAGTCAATAATTTCATCGTCTTAATATATATGTGGATATCAAGCTTCATATCGTATATATGAACGAGTACAAAAGTGGACTGCAACAATAAAATGAAAACATAAATCTACGGCCCCCTAACTTAAATATACATTACACATACAATTCAACCGCGCACTGAATTTAACACAATGGATATGAATAAAATACATATATAGCCTTACCAGAATAATCGAGTTTTATATATCTCTCTATACACTTCTGTATAAATATAACTATATACCCGATACTCGACTTTGAATATTTAAGATCTCATGGTCGGTATTAGAACCACACCGGCAAGACATAGGGAGAGCATAATAAAGAGATCTGATAGGCTGGTTAGTTTTATTGACGGGAATGCGATAGTGACGTGCATAATTATCCGTGCAGGGTGATGGAACGCCCACTTACATACACAGCTAACACACCACGGATACGACATGGAACCACTCAGACAACTATTTATAGTACATCTACATCACATGACATAAACAAGACAATCACATGACAATACAGTACGCAAGTAAGCATAACAGGTACATATATAACTCAACAGATATGTACGCTCTGTAACAATGATAACACAGTGCATATATAAGTCACCTGGGTTACAGTCGTAGTTTAAAGTTCCATGTCTATGTATCAGTAAGAAAAAACAATTTAATAGAAAAAGGATATTTGTATTCTTACTATAGAATTATTCTTTTTGTGTATTTTAAGTACCTTTATGCGAAAGTATGGTAACACCATACAAACAAACAAAACAAAATCCTTTCAACTTTTCAGTATCTTAACTTTCATAATTGAGTTTTGGCGCTATTCTAGTAATGGCATCTAAGCATAATAATTAAATGACATCACAGCGATTGTCAATACAGTTAGATGGGTGTTATTTAAATTTTGTTAATTATTGTGTAACCTTGAAAAAAGGTGAGTGAATCCCACTGAAAAGTGTAAAAAATGAGAACTGAATCTTATCAATTGATCCATTATTTAAATTTAGGTTTATAAACTTAATTTAAAAACAAATGAACCCTTAGAGTAGCTATCGCCCAGATATACTATTATATTCCTGAGGCAGCTATTGTATGCTTGCCTAAAATATGTTTATATCTACTGATCATGTTCAAAACATAGTTTTAGAAACATAGAACATCTGTCATGAAAAATGTTTAGTTTTGTAACACGCATGGATAACCTGGCACGATCCATGATTTGCATCTTAACATTGCTTACCTACATGGCTTACCAACATAGCTTCTCTACATGTCTCATCTACATGGCTTACCTACGTTAGCACACGTGTGTGTACCACCCGTTGGTAGACACATTTGATCCACCAAGCATGGCTTCTTGCCGCAGGGGCCCGCAATTGTCTACAATACAATATAACAGAGGATCTTTAACAAGAAAATATGTGAAGAAAGCACATAGTTCGGTAAGTATAATACTTATTTTGTAGTACATCATTTGAATAACAAAACTGATATATGTTATATATATATCACCAGGATGTTGGGTCTTTTTTAATTCTTATATACGAGTACTGGGTCCAAATAGGGCTATTGGATCAAAATATAGACCCAATAACGATTTTCAATGTTAGTGCAGCGGGGTGAGGCTCGTTATGCTTGTTAAAATGGACGTATTATCATGAAACGGGTATAATGGGTCGGACCCACTAAAAAAAGGTGTCCATAAATTTAGGTTATGTGATCATATGTATATATAAAGTGTCTCAATATATATATATCTTACGAGATCCCAATTTAGAAAGTCGCCGTAGTGAGTTCAAATTCTCTCCCTTTATTATATTTACTGAAATCACAGTATCCCCAAGATCCGGCACCTTTCATTGCCACTGTCTCAATAAAGCTGTGTGTGGTTGAACGCTTAAATATGGCCCACTCATATGAGCTACAATTGTATGTATGTATGCGTCTATATGTTAATTGTGCCTCCAGACGAGCGTGTTATGATGTAGAGATACAGTTCATCAACGTGTGTTGCAACTACCTTTGTTAAGGTGTGAATTTACACGTTTGATTTCTGTGTATCTCGTCATAGCTAGGCGCCCTGCCGTAGTTCGTCCGAAGGTTGTCTGTCCTTGGTAGTTCACAAATGTTTCTCCCTATATATATTTCGGCCTTGTGAACGTGAATCACTTACGAGATCCCAATTTAGAAAGTTGCCGTAGTGAGTTCAAATTCTCTCCCTTTATTATATTTACTGAATTCACAGTATCCCCAAGATCCGGCACCTTTCATTGTCACTGTCTCAATATAGCTGTGTCTGGTTGAACGCTTAAATGTTGCCCATTCATATGAGCTATAATTGTATGTATGTATGCGTCTATATGTTAATTGTGCCTCCAGACGAGCGTGTTATGATGTAGAGATACAGTTCATCAACGTGTGTTGCAGCTACCTCTTTTAAGAAGAGAATTTATACGCTTGATTTCTGTGTATCTCGTCATAGCTAGGCGCCCTGCCGTAGTTCGTCCGTATATATATGTGGAGAAAATTGTGTACTTACCAGCGGATTCGAACCCGCACCTAGGAAATATAATAGAAAAAATATCATTTAATTTTAATTTAGAAATCGCCGAACACCATAAATACGCAAATTATTGCAGTCTCGGTTTAACTGAGATTGTTCATGAACAGTATTGAAATATGCTTGCCGCTAGCACCATGTTGAGCCGAACGCAATCTTTGCAATATCAATAGTACGAACATGTCTTAAAATATGTATGTTTCGTCGGTCATTAGATTCAGACAATAACGTGTCATTACTCGTGGATTGTAACATTCATATTTGTCTTCGTTTGTAAATGTTAAAAATACGAACGTTAATTCGTAGATTGAGGTACGTATGTGTCAATGTGCCATAAATTATGACAGAAACGTTTGTCTGTTTTGCAGATTGTATCAGATGATCCTACAGTCGAGAGCAATAAATGGTATTAGACTGCCCCGTGAGTTTCTGGACGGAAACAAAAATGGTGGAGACTTTACCTCCTGACAGGGGCTCTGGTGTGATTGGCTAGTGCGGGTGTAAAAACCTAAACGGCATCCATGAATTTCTATCCTCGTCTGTTCTCCGCGTTGAACAGGAGGTTCGGTATTAATTAATATGAATTATAAACAATCCAATTAACATAACTTAAATCCTATAACGTGGTGTCTGTTAATTTGCCCTCCATGGGGCTTTATAGCATATCGAGGGCTTGGCGCAAGACTGGTCCCACTCACTTTTTTTTCTTCACAAAATCACTTTTTTGCATTTTTGAAATATAAAAGATAAAATACATATTATGCACATTTTATTTTTTATCATTTTCTACTTATTATGGATTTTATTATTAAATAACAAATAAGTCTATCGCAGAATAACACATTTCATAGAGGCAAAACAGGTCTAACTTGAGTGGGACTTCTTTTGCGTTGAAAGTATGGAACAAGATCTGAGGTAGACTTATTTTTTTACCCATACTAGCAAACTTAATAACTTATTACCAATTAGCTTTAAATATTAGAAGGAAGCAAGATTTATTTTTGCATGAGGAAGAGTTCATGTGAAATTGCTACTTGTGTATCTGTATATAGGTTTCTGCAGGTTCAATTAAATGTGGGCAAGAAACTAGTTATTCTCTATTCTCTAAGAGGTTCATGTGAAATTGCTACTTATGTACTTGTATACAGGTTTCTGCAAGTTCAATTAAATGTGGGCAAGAAACTAGTTATTCTCTATTCTCTAAGAGGTTCATGTGAAATTGCTACATGTGTACCTGTATACAGGTTTCTGCAAGTTCAATTAAATGTGGGCAAGAAACATGTTATTCTCTATTCTCTAAGAGGTTCATGTGAAATTGCTACTTGTGTACCTGTATACAGGTTTCTGCAAGTTCAATTAAATATGGGCAAGAAACATGTTATTCTCTATTCGGACAACTGAATAACCTATTCGGACAAAACTAGAACAGGCAATTTCTAACCATGCTCTGTTATGGAAAGAAAAATCTTGTTATTTAAAAATCTGAACTCAAATTTCCTGAATTGGGACATACCCAGAACGAGAACGATTCCATGCATGCTGCAGTTAAATGAATATCCATATACACAACTCCACAATGGGCAGCTACAGTTAAGAGCAAAACCATACAGTGTGGAGGAACTTGATTCTGACGACTTTTTGGAATTTAAAGCGCTGTCACAAGCTTTACCAAACTTTGACTACCACACTGATGACTTAAAATACGGTGGATGAAGCTTAAAACAATATCGGAATCAGATGATGATTGTAGTATTGTAACCATACAGTCGAGTGATTTGTCATCTGCAACATTAAATCTCGGTGTTCGCCACAGTAATGCAAGGGCTGTGAAATCACAAAACACCAATGCCTTCACAATACCATCAGTCCAACCATTGTATTGTGTTAACCAGCCCCCAAAATTGTCAGCTGCCACAAACAAGGCATTTAATTTAGTATATTAATGTACAGTACAGCTCACGCGAAACCCATACTTTACTCTTTCACGCCTAGTGAGGAATTTACAAATCGCCAAGTTTCGATGATAAAACTACTCGAAGTGGGAATCAGCTATGCGAAAAGCTCTCGGCGTAATTAATCAGTTTAACGCATTATTCAATATCTTTAGAAAAAAATCAAAGCAGAAGACAATATTACTTTTGTTTTGAAAAAGCGTATGTGGTAAAATTCGAATGCCAGGATTATGTATACTGGGTCACGACAGTTATATGGCAGTTCCTATTTTCAGCTTCGAAGCGAATGAACATAAAATTCAATCAGTAATTATCATACTGGAAATTATATTTATATTTTCAAATAATCGCTATTTGTAACACATTTTTACTATTCTGCTGTTATTATTAATACACCGATGGGTTCTTTAGTCAGAAAAAATTGTAATGAATTCCGAGTCATAAACCCGTTGTAGTGCCGCTTTTATTCCCAGTGAAAATCGGTGCACTAATTGTTAGTTGGATTCTACACAGAGTCACTCAGAGTGTTGATCAAACACTGTTGAGTCCAAAGACTGATTCGCGTAGATCCACGCGGCACTCGATACGACCAAACTCGGCGAATTGAGTAAAGTGTGGGTTTCGCGCGAGCTCTACTGTAGAAGAAATGTATTTTGGTTTGTGTACGGGATATCACGAGTACACATATAGTCAGGTACCAACGGGTAAAATAGTAAACGTAATATTGTTTGGCTATTAGTCTTCATACGTGGTAAAATATTGCCCTTGACATCCACAGGCGTTCTCATCCTAGTCCATACATTATTATAAAGGATTTTGTTTTGGATCAAGCGCTCTGGATTCCCTGTGTTCAAAAGCACAACCAACATTGCATCAAGTTATGTCATCTGCATCTAAATTCATCTAAGTACTTCAGGAAATCGGCAAAGTCTATTGAAATTATCAACGCATTTGTACAAAAAAATATCTTATGATACGTATCGCGATACAGTCTCTTGTATCGCAATATATATCTCGATCCTTTTTTTGAATGTGATACCCAGCATTATAATTATTGGTTATTAGATTTGTATTGGGATATATGCACGAGTGCTTTTACGTATTAATATTGCGCGACATTAGGAGGCGCAATATTTATACGCAAAAGAACGAGTGCATATATCCCAATACAACCTTTTTATTGCATACGCATTTTTAAATTAGAGAGAATAAAATAGGTTGTAACATTTAATTTTCACCAAAAACATTTATTTGAAACAAACATATTGTCATTACATAATGGGAATTTTCACAATGAAATCAACATTGTTTACATCACGTGATATACTTTCTTTGACATGAACAGAAAAGTGCACCAATCACGAACGAGTATACATTGCCGTTTCCTGTTACATTGAAAGTAAACGGAGCTTGTAAATGCGTATCGATAAATAAAGTTATATTGCTTCATTCTGGAATTTTTAATCCATTGATGGTAAATCATTTACAACAGAGAGTCAACTTTAAAGTTTGATGTAAATGTTTCACTGCTCAAGTAACAAAATAATTATAATTTCTAGCTTTTTTTCTGTTACAAATTTGGGCTCAAAAATATCAGAGAGTAAGAATACAGGGAGGAAAAACGGGTTCATAAACGCTCTTGTTTATCGATTTATGTTGTCGCGCTAGAAGCCACCATTTACTATTTTATCGATACAGATAAATCGATCGTAAGCGCGTTACATTTGAAATGTTAAAATGTCAGCCAGCATCTCCAATTAGGCAGTTTTGACAGCCTTTTTTACGGCTTTCTGTTATAATCAACATCACGAAACGACCTTCTTGACAAAGATAAATATGTCTACAATTTACTTTTTGTTATTAAATGATTACACGGAACCGTCTGGTAAAATGTGCTTTTATACATACAAACAAATACACGCTCTGTATCAGAGGACACAATGTGAATGAATAATACTTTTGTTTACATTTCGAACCTTTATTTAGTTTGTAAGTGTAATAATTTATAATAATTTGCTGTTTTTCACACATTCATGTAACAACCGGCAGTAGTCATTTTCACGCAGTAATGAAACACGCGCGCGACAGCATAAAACGGCAAAACGATCTGTTTCTCCTCCCCACTGCAAACTTGCTCCCTGAAAACATGTTGAATATAAACACATTTTGATACGAATTTGAGCTCTCACGAACAAATGTTTTATAACCAATATAAATATGTGAAATATCTGAAAATATGCAAATATAAAAAGTCAAATATTGTTATAAATGGGTAGAAATAAAAAATAAAATAAATAACAATATTTATCCCACTTTTAAATTATGAACCTATCATTGTTTTCCTCGAGGGAGGCACACCATCAATGATGACACCGGGGTATGGAATTAGACAGAACCTGGTACAAACATGGGGATATTTAATATTGAGTATACTGAGAATTTGGACATGAGGTTGCTCATAGGAATGGGGATTATAAACTGTTTTTACATCTGTCTAATTCCCCGCCAGGTATGCCCAGTGCCCTCTGCTGGGGAATTGGGTGTGTGAGGAGAGGGGGGAATATTTTGGGAAAATATTTATACGTGTATAAAGCCCCTGTCACACTCTGACGTGACAACATGGAGATCCCACTGCGTCCAAAAAATCGAGATGAACGCAGCGGGAACTTGATCTTTTCTGAAAAATGTGCATTTATCAATTTAATGCTACGTCCTGGACAGGTCCCTGTGATGTGCTCGCTGCGTTGCTCACGTTCCCACTGATTTCCTTTTACGTACCTGACCAAGCGCCCACTAGGTTGCCTGTTTTTGCACAAGGTCCCTGCTACGTCCAATCAGATCAAGCTAAGCTCTTGCTACGTTGTCGCTGCGTCAAAGGGGATTCCCCCAGGTTGGTATAAATACTGCGCCACTCAGTGACAACTCAGTGAGAACTCCATCCATTTTTCCCGCCCGCGCTACGCTTGCAGTACGGCAATGGAGTCACTACGAGGTGTTGGTTACGTCTATAACGGGTCAATGCCGTCGTTACTATGTCTTTACGAAGTCCTTGCTGCGTGGTGCTCAGAACGTGGAGCAGCTGCGCTTATTTTGAACATGTCCAAAGTGCGCGTAGAGTTTCCAAGACAATGGAGACCATGCTAGGTCCTTAAATGTTTCTGCTGTGTTCCTTGTACGTTGTTGGATTTCTTACTGCGTCCAAGCAATTTTTTCAGCTCGTAGTGGGAACTTGATGCTACTACGTCAGAGTTTGACGTTTTTTTTAAATAAAGGCATTAAACAACCAAAACTATTAGAATCATGAGTTGGACTGGACACAAATTTCAATGCAAAACAAGTCTATCTCAAGTTAGACTTGTTTTGCACTGAAATTACTCCCGATATTTCAGTGCAAACCAAGTCTATCTCAAGTTAGATCAGTTTTGCGTTGAAAAAGTGAGCGCAAAATAAGTGTAACTCTCTAATTACCTATTTCATATTAATATATATATATTTTTAATTAACCAAGAAATTACTTCAGGGATTTATAATAAAAATTCTTATTTCCATGTTTGTCATCTAATGTTCCATCAATATAATCAGTTTTTCTGCTTCTCCTGACAAGTTTGCAAAAAGTGAGTTAGACCAGTCTTGCGCCAAACCCTCGATATAATGCATTCACTAAACAAAAGGAGCCATACTTTAACTTTTTCGCCTGGAAACGTGTTAGAATTATGCAAGTCGTCACAAAAGTCACGTTTGAAATGTAGCATTCACAAAACGCAGAACAATAGCACGTGAAGCACGTGAAACTGTTTATACATTAATACACTCTTCTCTGCGAACAGAGAAAGTCGAACGGTACAGACGCAGTCAACAAGACGTAACTCCGGAACCATCATCATCAAAGTAGTATGTTATAGGTAAAACTATGAAAATTCCGATACTGTCTAGGAACGAATAAGTGCTCATTGTTTTACTCATATCCATTAAACTGCGAAACAAATCGTAGCGTTCAACGTTTCTAACATTTCCAAAGATCGTATATTAAGCAATATTGATTGTATAGGTTTATAGCTTTTGCTGATATTCCATTTTCGTTTGAAAAATATTTAAAATATTTAAATGTCTATTAGGTTTCAATCGTTACTATAATATTTTATTAATAAGCAAATTTTCTGTACCAACATCGATTCAAGTATCTAGATCTGTCGTGAGATACCATAATGCTTGCATTCGCACTCAGGCTTTACAGGTTCTTATTTATCATCTAATTGTATTTAATTCTCCAGAGATATCAAGGAAATCTAACATATATGACTTTAGTACGTAGAACTTATAAATGTACCTTTGGAAACGACCGAAAACGGCACATACGAAATATTGCAGACTCAACATCTGCTTGTCACATACTTTTGCATTTTTGGACGGTGCCTTCTGGCGCACAACGAATTTCTACTAGAAACCAAAGAGCACCAGATTACAGCGCAATAATGTAGTATCATCTGTAAAGGTGCAAAATATCGACAACATATTGATAAATATGTAAGCGTTGGTAAACATTGAGTGATTTTAACTTAAGTTTAAGTAATAGGCTGTTTTTGAAGGGTTTTGATCCTGTACAAACTATTGCGCATATGGTGTCAGACTGTTGAACACAATGCAATATAGGCTATATTTGGAGATCATTCACAAGTTCCACAATATTCGTTCGCTTAAATACACTTTTATTCTGTGTATTAAACACATTTGGCTAGCAAACGGTCCTATATCTGAAATAAATGTTTTTCAACATTTCACTATGCGTATTTTGAAATATACCTCAGTCCAACCATTTCTCTATCTAACATCTGTGCTCATACTCTCCAAAGAAATAATCCTGACAAACACTGTAAAATACTTACTATTCATGACAACAGACATACTACTTTAACCTCAGGTTAGATTTAACAATGAAATAAAAACTAACCTTGGAAAAAACACATACAAACACGAAACTTTGGATTTTTTCAAGAAACTATTTTAGCACCCTACGACACGGAAGTACTTCCTGACTGGTCTGACTGTCATAACGTACACGAGGTGGGGAGTAAAAGCCGTGCCGTACCATACCAATATAGCGAAAACAGCAGGGGCGTATTACGAAAAATACTCAAAATAACAATTAATAGTTTAGTAACGAATCTAATGGAAATTATCGGTATATTATCAGTATATGAAGTATGTATTTAACGACAAACGATAATGTTTATTAATTTATTTATATCATATATTAGAACAATTAGTATGCAAACATGAAATATATACATATCAGTGTAATTGGATAATACATAGTATCCGTGCCGTACCGTACATCATTTGTGTAACTGTTATCACAAATAACGATGTAGTGTAATCTACATTATTAAATAAATATCCGAAATTGGGTAAATAACATGACCAATAAATTAATGACTTTAAATAACGTAACAATTCAAACTGGTAAGTTAAAGGTATGACAAATTACGTAGTCCGAGTATTAACTTTCATACCCCATCCAACACCCTTCTTCAAGAAGCGAAAACGGGGTTGGCTGGGGTATGAAATAAAACCTTGATTTCGACCTAAAAACTTTTACATATTGTAAAATTAAAGCATTTAATAGGATAGGAAATTCTGAACAGGTTATCGCATTTATTTCAGTAAAAACGTTTACAAACGTGTTTTATCAGTATTTATTATAATCGAAATATCCGTTTTAAAATCCCGCTAATATAAGCTTTCCTATGACTTAATGGAATTAAGGTGGGACCTCGTAAGGAAACACTTAGGCAGATTTCATGTGGCATTCACAAATCTCAACACAGCAGAATGCATGACTAATACATGACTAATCAGCAATATTCATACCAATAATAAAGATGATCCTTGGCAAACACTGGATTTAATCTATGGACACCTTGTCTGCAAAATATTATTTTGATGTAATTAAACTTATTTTTAATATTTACATGCATTACATGCACATTTGAAGAGTAAATAATTCGATTACCATGATATTAAATTCAAACTTTTATCACATTACATCATGGTAACTATCTAATCCCGTTCATAAATTCGCAAGAAGATATGATTATATTTACTAAGTACCACGGACATCCCTTTATGAAACCAATTATTTCCATCAAATCAATTTAATGCAATTCAATATTTTATTTGGCATAACATTTACATGTTTATTGCCTAAACAAGGCGGAATACAATACATCCATGTTTCAGAGAATAGTACAAGTTCAAACAGACTTCATATGGAGAATGAATACATATATTACAGTGGAATAATTATAATTATTACGTTCTATCAATGGCAGTTATCACCATTATATATATTGTGTTTAAAAAACAATTATATTTAAGGAATTTAGGACAATACTACCGTTACATCAGACTACGTGTATTTATTATTATAATTATTAATATTATTATTTTATACTTATCCTAATTCACTGAAGTTTGTTTTGTTTTAGCCATATTGTCACCGAAAACACAGAAAGTCTGTTTTTCAGACATTCAATGGGCAATAACTCTGTCATGTATGATTGAATCTGACTGTTTTTCGAAAGGAACCAATATCTCATATATACGTATGTTCTGACCAACTTACTCTGATATTTTCATTTTATAAGTATTCCCCTTTGGCACTTATAAACATTTAAACATTTTTAGATAATTCACGTTTTGTCCCCCACCGATAAGACGCAGGGATATAGAATTGCCATTGTACTTCTGTCCTTCCATCAGGTTCCATAACTTTGGAAATGCCTCATCCAATTTCAATAATATTTTGCATAAATGTTCACCACCTTTGTACGCAAACAAGTGTTTTTCGGAATTTGATACCCCCAAGTGGCCTACTTTGCCACTGACCGTTCCAAGGCGGTAGCCCTATTGTCCACCATTTTTGGTTTGTGATGTCGTTTGTATTTATTATTACTTTTGCCTTCTTGTTTGTCTATTTGCTTCTGTGTTTGTCTGTTTGTTTCTGTGTTTTGTGGTGGACTGTCCTCTTTGAATGCTACTTTCCCTGTCCGATATTTTGATATTTCTTGGTATATACTTCCTGAGTGGCACCGTCCATCAGCACTTTCAGTGCTTTGATGTTGTCAACGGGGATCAACTAAATACCATAATAGTAGTCGTTAATAATTAACGCATAGTCATACTGAAAGGCAACCCCATACGCCCAAGGTCGTAAGTTCCCAAGATACGTTATATACTGATACAGTTTAGCACGACTTTGTAGGGACACAGATTAAACATAATTATGAACATTGATATAATTGTTTGCAGATATTAAAAATGATAGGTAAAGATGTGATTTTCATATGTATATTGTTTTTTTATTATTTTCTAAGCGGCGTATCACAATTACCTCCCACATATTAAACAAACTTATTTCATTAAACAAACATATTGATTTAAATAAATTTAATTATATATAATGTTTGACATTGACACGTATTGCCTTTTCTGTCAATGTTTAAACATCGCTGAAATGTGTTCACGAACGATTTTTATTTTAAAACAACAACATTTCACATTGTGTAATTTTAAAATTACCCACCTCCAATTAAAATGAGAACGATTTTCGATAACCATGATAACCTTTAACAATATATTCCCATCATAATTGCCTAATTTTGTATCACCGACTTTGTTTACAAATGAGTTTGTAGCATTATTTTCGTCATTTACCCTAACCTCATCGGGTTTGTATTGTGCCCTATACATATCTGGTGGGCGAGATTTGATGAGCATCCATCGTTTCAAGCCCCAAAACCAAATGTTGATCTCGCAGAATAGAAATCCGCTAAATATATTTTAATTCGTATCCGTCATGCATTTATGTATATAAACACGTTCAAACAAGCTGTATATCCATGTCAATCTCGCAACGAACCATAAACATAAACTTTCGTATTGCTTTTAAAGAAACTAACCCGCCAAATAACGACAAACTTACACTACTTAAGGTTTAATAAAACTCTATCCAGATGTTCAGACCAAATGATAATGGATAAGTGCAGATTAATAATGGATAAGTTCAGATTAAAAGTATAGGCCACGGTCCTTAAAATATGGGTAAAATGAATTATGGTAGAGTAACTCTTAATTTTACCTTGCAGTTTCGGGGTTTGGCCTGGCTGGTAAAAGCCGTTTATATTGTTTCTATAGATTTTGAATTTTGAAAATGAAGTTCTATATATAAATATATACTATTATTAAAGTTAGTATTGTTGTTATTACTCTTGTTATTATTATTAGAATTGTTATAATTATTATGTTTGATGTTATTATTATTATTATTTTTATTATTGGTTTTATTACCATTATTATTATTATTGTTATTATTATCATAATTATTATTTTTTATTTTTGTATTATTATTATTATTATTATTAATAATTATAAACCATTACTTTATCTATTATGTTATGATGAAATAATGAGGACATGTTGAAACATAATCAAAGGTGGACATTTAATTTGAATTGGCCATTGTCACTTCAATATGACTTTGCCATGTATGCTGGAGGTAATGTCAACGTCTCTTTTGGCGTTATAACCTGCACGCGCGACCTCGTGAGTGCCTAGGGACGCAATGACGTAACGTCGTATAAACATATCTGTAACTATACGTTCATTTAGCATTATGTTTCTATTAGATTCGTTACTAAACTATTAATTGTTATTTTGGGTATTTTCCGTAATACGCAACTGCTGTGTTTGTTATATTTCGGAATGTATGGTATGGTACGGTACGGCTTTTACTCTCCACCTCATGTTGACGCTTGTTTACGTTATAAGACATATGGTGTCAGACCAGTCAGGAAGTACTTCCGTGTCGTAGGGTGCTAAAATAGTTCCTTGAAAAAATCCAAAGTTTCTAGTTTGCATGTGTTTTTCCCAAGATTAGTTTTTACTTCGTTGTTAAATCTAACCTGAGGTTAACGTATTATGTCTATTGTCATAAATAGTAAGTATTTTACTGTGTTTGTCAGGATTATTTCTTTGGAGAGTAGGAGCACAGATGTTAGGTATAGATATGGTTTAGACAGATGTTTATTTCAAATTTACTCATAGTATGAATGAATGACGCGAAATGTTTAAAAACTGAATCGGTGTTTTATTTCATTTCCGCGGGTCATTCAATAAGTTCTGTCACTAACGCGTTTTAACAACTATGTGCTTATTGTGAGTATTGATGTTTGGTAACAAATGAAAGAGAATTTCAATACCATTTCATTGATGGTGACATAAATGCTGTATATTTTGTGTGACGAAAGTTATGGAACATTTAATACACATCACTTATATATACTGAGGCATTTTCTCATACATTACCTGTTATATCTGTGCATTACAAGATTCAGAATTTAAGCATGGTAGATGAAAAGGCTTTGTCTTAGAAATTAACATTTTAAAGAGGCACTACCTATATCTACGCGATTTGTAATGTAAAATATTAAATACTCAATATTACTGCATTTATATGTATACAAAGCTATTTTATGAGTATTCTAAGAAGAAACATGGTTTGTATTCCAGTTCTGTAAATTATTAATTATGATCAAAACAATATCTTGAATAAAATGCTGCCCAGCCGTTTATTCCTGCCGGCGAACTACGAGTTTTTACGATTTTCTCGGACATGCGCAATGCGATTACAAACTATTCGGCGTAGTTCCGATAGCAAACGAATCGATCGGAACTCTTCGCTAATCAGACGAGGTCGTTCCGATTGTAAACGAATAAGATCGGAAAATCTCCACAATCGGCTTGTCTAAAACAATTACGAATACAATTTCTAAAATCAGATATTTTCAATCCTGTTTTCCCCCAGGAAAACGCATATTACATTGGGTGAAATTATTGCCATTTACCTTTTTCATAGTCCTCTTTATAATTAAGTAAAGTTTATATCAATTGGTAGACAGAAAGATATAGGTAGAGCCTCTTTAAGCTAACGTGTAAAATTAATTTAATGATAAATGGGCATTAAATGGAAGGGCAGTCTTCTGAAATAGCGTTTTTGGATGATCAATATTTTCACTAAACATTGTACAAAATTCTACAATAATGTGTTGAATATGAAATTTAAACACTGAAGGACTAGGATTTGTAAAAAAATATGAAAACATATTAATACTATGAGATAATTACGACATTTAAAAGATAGTATACTATTTCCGTAAACAAAACGAAGAAAATCAGTGTTATTTCTGCTAAACTTAAGGGATATGCATTCACTCATATCTGGTTTGAATGTCGGTAACCCTGTCTTCACCACCCTTTGTGTTGTTTTTGTCTCTTTCATTGTAGTTTCAAATCCTTGTTTGCAGTACAGTGCGGACCTACGATGCCATTGCGTTCGGACGCTGTGGTTTCTATAGGACCCTATATATCATTTTGCAGCAAGACCTTTCCGAATTCTCGACAATCATTTTCAAGGATTATGGGCAAATAACAACAGATGGCGTACAATACAATTTAAAAGCATAGAATTATCAAATAATTTTTACAACGTTTTGTAACAAGGACATTTTGAGAGATGCCAGTATCCAAAAGGCGTAGTAGGGGGAGGTAATTCAGGAGTATAAATAACCGGAAATTTTTAATTTTTGTTGTGGAATTTAAGAGAGCGAACCCAGTAGTACTATAAATACACTACTGTATCTCAGTGTAATATTCAGTTCAAAGGATATATGCCTAGTGACAGAACTTTTTGAAGCACCCTCGTTTTGGACCGTTTGCTAGCCAAATGTGTTTAATACACAGAATCAAAGTATATTTAAGCGTATGAATGTTGTGGAACTTGTGACCGATCTCCAGATATAGCCTATACTGCATTGTGTTCAACGGTCTGACACCATATGCGCAATAGTTTGTACAGGATCAATACCCTTCAAAAATAGCATATGACTTAAACTTAAATTAAAATCACTCAATGTTTACCAACGCTTACATATTTATCAATATGTTGTCAATATACGGATCTATTGCCCATTTACAGTTTGCAAATAATACTACATTTATTGCGCTGTAATCAGTGATCTTTGGTTCCTAGTAGAAATTCGTTGTGCGCCAGAAGGCACCGTCCAAAAATGCAAAAGTATGTGACAAGCAGATTTTAAATGTTTTTCAAACGAAAACAAAATTTCAACAAAAGCTATACAACTGTACAATTAATATTGCTGAATATACGAAGTTTGCAAATGTTAGAAATGTTGAACGCTACGATCGTTTCGCTTATTAATGGAATATTTATGTGTAAAACAATATGGGCACTTATTAGTTCCCAGACAGTTTCGGAATTTTCATAGTTTTACCTATAACATACTACTTTGATGATGATGGTTCCGTAGTTACGTCTTGTTGACTGCGTCTGTACCGTTCGACTTTCTCTGTTTGCAGAGAAGAGTGTATGAAAGTATAAACAGTTTCAGCTTCACGCGCTTCACGTGCTATTGTTTTGCTTTCTGTGAATGCTACATTTCAAGCGTGACTTTTGTGACGACATACACAATTCTAACACGTTTCCAGGCGAAACATTACATCAACAGTTAAAGTATGGCTCCTTTTGTTTAGTGAATGCATTATGTGCTATAAAGTCCCCAAGGAGGGGAACTTAACAGACACCACGTTATAGGATATAATTTTCAACCAGTCAATCCTAACGCGATGAAAGAGAAACCGCTAAAATACGATAATCAATAGTATGATTGCTCATATATAATAGTACGTAGGTGAAACAAAACTACCTATAATCCAAAGGATTAACCTACATAGGTTTGACATTAACACACGCAAACTCGTCGGGTCGACAGTCGCAGAACATCTCTACTCTATAGGACATGTTTTATTAATAATTAGCGTCTCCGTGGCCGAATGGTTAACGACGTTGCGTTGTAAACCTTCGCCTCTCACCGCTGCGGGTTCGAATCACCCTAGGAGCTCGGCTTGTAAGTGAGAAAGTGTCGATTCTTACGGATGTCGGGAGGTGTACAGTACTGGTTCTACCCAGGAAAAGAGGGTGATCTGCCTCCACCACAACAAATCGACCGTCATATATAATCTAACATGAATTGAAAATGACCTAAAACACCATACAAACAAACACATTTATTAATAATTAATATGAATTATAAATCTAATGTTAGATTGAAAGTAATAATACGAATTATTAATTATGAAAAATAATGCTGAATGTCGACTCTATATTAGGAAAAACGATTTTAATGAAGGAAATTTTCATACCAATACATTATTAAAGAAGACCTACATAATCTATCTTCAACAGAAAGGGGTCTATCTTTGCCAATTTGCTTTTATATACTCAACAAAAAATGAAACTTCCGTTGACGTTGAAGCTGATTTTCTAGACCGCAGCACAGGAAAACATAAATGATATTTTAGGAAAAAATAGATAGACCGCCAACAATAGTCCAAACAAAGATGTTTTTAAAAAGTTCAGTACACAAGGGAGTTAACCCCCTTTTTGGTAAAACATGCATTTTGGGCACAAAAGAAAATTAAAACTATAATTATTACCGAAATTTGGCCGAGACTATAAATATTGGTGCACGAGATGATCATCCGTTACGAAGATTTGTCTCGAATCGGTAAGTTCAGCTCACATTCTCAATCCATAAAGATATAATTGTGCCTAAAGTATCGCAATCAATGGCAAAAGGAGTCGGTTAATATTCACTTCTGCTAATACTTAGTAAATTGAGAGCAGAATCAAAGAAAGTTATAAATTAAAAAAAATCAGCTGAGAATCATCTCGAGCGCTTTCGGCTTTACGCCTTCTTGAAGAGTACAAAGACCTGTGACATTTACAAGTAAATCATCTAAACAACGGTTGCAATGAAAACAAATCTAGAAAAAAATGTACAAATGATCATCAAGATATTATTAAAATGTTCTGATATTAGAAGAGAATGCCCGCAAAAGAGGCACATTTAGATTTACAATACATTAATAATAATAGCGTAATTATATAACGCTATAAACGCCGAGAAAGTAACAAATATTCAAACCGTTAGTGAAAGTCAAAATATGTTTAATTTCAAAAAACGAAAATGACATCGTCAGTAATGACGTCGTGTAAGTAAAACGCTGACATTTAAATTAAAATCTGCTAACATTTTAAATTAAAAAAACGCTGACATTTTAAATTGACGTTAATATTAAAATAGCTTACCATAACGTTACAGTGTTTTGACATGTTTTTTCATTTAAACTCCGACATCAAATTCATTACGAAATGTAATTATTTAAACAACTATCTATAAATTGTAATATTATAATATTTAAAGACACATGTTGCATAAAGAAATTGTTAAAACGGCTTTAATTGAATGTCCTTAATAGAAATATTAAGTCAATGTAGTTAGTTACAATTCAAACGTATATATACATTTTTAAACACAATCAAAACCTAGAGCTCCTTGAATTGTAATTAAGTTGTCTAAATCATGGATGCAATTTTTTTTCCTTTCGGATTAACTGGTTGGAAAGTATGCGGATTCAATTTGATTTGATGAAGCTTTTGTCTAATCTCATACAAATTTAAAACGAAGTCATTGTGCGAGATGTGGCAGTAAACAATCCAATTAACATAACTTAAATCCTATAACGTGGTGTCTGTTAAATTCCCTTCCATGGGGAGGTTAAAGCATATCAATAATGAAGAATGAGAAACCGCTAAAATACGATAATCAATAGTATGATTACTGTGTAAGAAAAAACAAATATTCAAACGAAGCCTTAACGTATGGAAACAACGTCTCGTATTTGGCTG
>JAWPHD010005202.1:0-168504 GCA_037043455.1 Cyrtodaria siliqua
TGTGATTCTCACCCGTATTGTGTCATTATCACTGTTGTATAACTAATTGTATGATAAAGGTTAACAAATCCCTGAGTCTGCCATCTTTTTTCAAAAGGTTAATTAATATGTTTAGCTCATCCAAGTCATTAAAAAGCGGCAATTTAGCCTCTAACCAATGTGTTCCTTAGATTTTTCTCCCCGTTTGTAGGCAATCATAGTTTTTTTCGGAAATATCTTTTTGAGTGTATCACTTTGTCTCAATGATTTTTCCAGTACGATTGTAATTGTCCTGCTAATCCCGTGATGTGTTGGGTTATATTCCGTTATGGAAAACTAACGGGAATTCTGTATTTTTTATGTTTGTTCCATACAGATACTGTTGTCTGTGTTTATGGTCAACCTGTTGAAATGCGCTAGAGAACTCTGTTATACTGTATCCCCTCAAGAGAAGTTTTTTCTTTGAATAAGTTCTCCCTTTCTAGAAAGTCCCCATAATTGTGGATGTTCGTACAATCGTATAAGTTCTCCTTTAATTAAACCTTCAAATACTTGATTTTGCATGGGAGGACTTTCTGTGAATATAATTGAAAAGCTTCGCTTGGGTTTCCACATAGGGGTTTAAATCTAGGACACGTTCCGTTTTGAAACCGTTCTCCTTTGGTGTATTAATCGTATCCAGAAAGACTCCTCTCTTTGTATTAGAGATTTCATATTTAAATTTTATAGGGTTTTGTGAATTTCGTTTGCTTTATCTAAGAATGCGGTTGCTTCAATTTCCGAGCCCAGAAATAAAGCGAAGTACATCATCTCTAAACCGTAACCACGTTAATATTTCTCCATTCACTCAGTTTAAGCATTTCTTTTTCCAAGTAATAAAATGACAATGTCACAATCGTATTGGAGATGCTTTATGTCCCATCCGCATTGCCACTCCCCGGCATTGGTAAAAATCAATATCATTGAATTTAAAAGAATTTTCTTGCAATAGCCTCATTTCTAATAAGTTCAAAATGATTCTACCGGACGAGCCGTTTTATTTCCGTTGAATCACTTTATATCTAGTGTCAGTTTGAATTTTTTGTTTAATAGCATCTATGGCCTCGCTGTGTATAATATTGGTGTACAGTGCTTTCATAATCCAATTGTCTATAATCATGATTTTTTCTGGTAACCTATTCATTTTTTCCACTTTACGAATGTAATCTGACCGTATCTTTTAAAGTACGTATCATGTTCTAATACAAATGGTTGCAGAAAGAAATCTATGTATTCCGATATTCGCTCAAACTGGGCGAGTTATTTGCCGATATCAGATTGGTCTGGCTTTTGTGGTGTGAGTCGGAGAGTATTTTGTTAAGTAAGTACATCTCCTGCCGTTTTTACCTTTATGTTTTTTTGACTCAGGTATTCGTAATTTTTCTCAGAGATTCGTTTCGCTTTAACATGTGGTCCAAGAACTTGTATGACTTCCTTCGTTGTATTCTTGCGTGATGTCTTCATCAATTTCATAAGTGCGCGCTCGAATTCAGTTGTGTCGCATACCCTCTTGAATGTACTTCTGTCTATTGATCACTACAGTGCAGTTGCCTTTGTCGCTTTTTTTAATAATTATATTTTTGTTCTTTTTAAGGTTGGATAACACCATTTCACTTTTTTGTGTGAAATTACCTCTCATCTTTCTCTTCAATTTATTTGTTTTCGTGAATGTTTTTTTATTAGCATTTTCTATTTTTTCCTTATAATTTTTTATGCCGTTTTTCATGCATATTGCCTATTTCAAATTTTTGTGGCGGTAATGTAACTTTTCTTAAAACTCCATTATTAGAGAGTTTATTAGGTCTGTCCCGTTTGCATGTAAAACAAGTCACACTTTGGCGAAAGTTTGTTTTCATATATCCATAAGCGTGTTCTCATTCTTTGGCCATATTGTCTATATCCGACATGACCGTGCTAATTGTCGGCGGTTCCAGTGTCGGGACAAATTTGAGGTTTTTTACTCAGTACTAATATTTCTTGATCTTTTAATTCATTGTCAGTTAAATTTGTTATATACTGACGTGCTTTTATTACTTTTCTCTGTATGTATGCATTTTTTATTTTGTTTAATACTCTTTTGAGTACTACTGCGTCGTTTTTTTTAATTTCTTTATTTTTTTTAAGTCTCATTTTCTTGTTTTTCGCTACACCTTTTTTGATTTCTCTGAGCGTTTTTTCCGGGCTGTCCATCAGTGAGCTTATTCACCATTGTCAACATTATTCTCAATAGTGTGTGTGTATCATGAGGTGGCGGGCCGGTACCGTTGAATGTATTCAACGTGTTTTCAGTAACACGGATATCGGTATGTGTCCCAGGTAGTCATAGTGGTTCTGTTTCTAGCGGGAGTGAGTTTTTTAACATATCCCTAATATTTTTTATTTGTGTGGAGGCTCAGTGTGAAATTGCTTGTATGTGTCGAAGTTTCCGACTTCACTTTTTTTTAGGCTTTTTCACAAGTTGTGTTAGCCATATTCTCTCTCTGCGGCCCGTGTGTACCATTCGGGCTGTGACATGGGTGTATTAGTTTGATTATCATCTCTCCGGATTTGTGTATTTTTTATTACTGGTGTATGTATTTTCTGTGTATTTCTTAATGCACAGGTTTCATTTGTTGGGACGTTCATGTATGGTTTTCATTTCCTCCCTGAATAATGCCGTTAGTGTATCCTGTGTCAGTGCATTGTCTTGTAATGCAACCGTGTTTATCATACTCATTACTTGTTTTGATTTTGCTTTTTGGTAAGAATCAAGTTTATTAGTTTGATTGGGTGTTATCTCGACATACTCTGAGTTTACTTTTCATGGTGCAATCTGTGTTCAATCGATTGTGTATATTGATTTCACTTTTCAATCTGTTTACTTTTTGTATGTACTTATAGTGTATTCAGAATCTTCGTTGAGTGTCAACGGATTCGGTAGTATATTGGGAGTAGACCCATAATTGTCTTTCTTCCGCTGTGTATTGTGGGTAGGCTACTTTCTCATGTTTGGGCATCTGTTATTAATGATGCATTTATTGTTGGGGTCCGCATCTGGCGGAAGTACGTTTTGTTCTGTTTGCAGTTTATTACGGAGCTGTTTACGTTGCAGAGGACCCCTGGTCGTGACACTATTCACGGCATTCCGGCCTTGGTGCCGTATGTGGTAGTTTGATTTTCTTAGCGGGAGGGCCTACAGTGTGATATATCGTCTAATTCCCTTTTGCCGTGTATGTTGGTTTTAAATAGACGTTTTTTCGCTAGATCTCTCTTTTTCTCCCCATATAGCATATTCTGTTCTTTAAGATTTTCGTTTGCTTTGTTTCTTTGATTATTCCCTAATTTAGAGAGCGTCGATTGCTATTTTTTGGTTTATTGTACATATTTCTTCTTTACAATTCTTGTTTTGTTTCTGACCAGTATTCATTCAACAACTTTACTAATTCCAAAGAACATTCTTTTGCAATCGTTTGCAATTGATTATGAAATTTTATGTTAGAAGACAACGAGACCATTATATCGTGTTTGAGTGTGTTGTATATTGGTGTGATTATTCCATTTGGAACAGTGTCATTTTCTCACAGTGTATCTCATAGGAGTTTCTCATGATGAGCCGCCTTTGCTTGTTTGAGCCGCCTTTGCTTGTTTTATACTCATATTTTTGTATTTTACTAACAAGTGGTTCATATTGTTATTGTCGTATAGAACTGCAGTATTCAAACTCTTTGCAATGTTCGTATGGTTATCAACTATAGCCAATTGGGTTGCTTCTACCTCCCGCAAAATGCCACCGTCATCGGAGGGCGTAATGCCTCCCTCAGGTGATACTGTCAAGATTAAGGAGTTCTTGCCTGGGGCAGAATCTGGGTGCCGGAACAATAATGTTGAGGGGGTTTGCAAGCATCTGGCCAAAGCAGAAGGCCCAACTGACCTCAAAGGGTTCGCCTTCCCAGTGGGCGAGATCCCATCGGGGAATCTTACCCCGAGTGTTTTTCTCTGCATTTTACAGTATATTTTAACGGATTATCATATGTGTATATCCTTAATACTGTACTCACACCAAGCTCACAATTAGAGTAGGCGATTATCTCTAAACAATGTATCGTGTATTCAGCTATATTATGTGTAATACTAATATGTGAGCTGTATCTGTATTAACCAAACAGACTACCTTCCCCGTGTTCAAATCACGGAGGCAGTATAATACTTCAGATAAGTTATGTTAAAATCTCTTACAAAGTGTTTTAACTAGAACAACAGTGTCTACTTTACCAGGAAAACAATATCCTGTATGCAAAAGATCTTTCGGAATAAAAATTCCTTCGTCAGCTGCCATAAAGAGGCACCGTTGTGTTACTTAAATATTTGGCGTTTTAGCCCGTCTACACGTATATCCACCCTTTTGAATTTTACATGTGTATTCTCTACCAGTATATGTTAAACTGTGTGGTATCGTGTGTCACCGTGGACTATGTATTAGTATATATATTCACTTCCACTCTTTATATGTATATGTTAGATCGTTTTCACACTCATTAATATCAGAATACTAGAAGTTGGCATCTGCCGATCGAGTAGTGTATGCTGTTACAATCACCTACTGAACATTCTCTGTTTTCAGTGTATTGTAAGTTTGTTGTAATTTGTTGTATTGTAACAGTTACAGTAACTGCGTGTTGTAATCGCTTTGAGTGTGTATGCTATGTTATTACAATTCTCCAGTTCTTGACCTGGCGAGATTTTCGTGCAATCGTATAATCTCTTTGTGTAATAAATACACTAAGCTACACTCAATTGGGTAACACTAATAGTCGATTCTAATAGTTAACCAATCTTCAATATTCTCTACTTTAAAGAGCTGGTCTTCAAACCATCACATTCACCTATAGTGAATCATGTGTTTGTGTATATACACTGTATATTGCGTGTTTATTTACCGCTTAAATATACTTTCTATTCGCAAGCAAATACGAGTTTGGTTACCGTTTCTATTGCTTGTATATCTGATTTCAATTTCACCAAGGGTTTAATTGATTTGCAGAATGTTAGGCGAGTGAAAACTCAACTGTGTGTGTTTATACACTGTATGTTGCGTGTTTATTTACCGCTTAAATATACTTTCTATTCGCCAGCAAATACAAGTTTGGTTACCGTTTCTATTGCTTGTATATCTGATTTCAATTTCACCAAGGGTTTAATTGATTTTTAGAGTGCTTAGTCGAGTGAGAGCTCAACTCGTTGTTGAGGGGGTTTGCAAGCATCTGGCCAAAGCAGAAGGCCCAACTGACCTCAAAGGGTTCGCCTTCCCAGTTGGCGAGATCCCATTGGGGAATCTTACCCCGAGTGTTTTTCTCTGCATTTTACAGTATATTTTAACGGATTATCATATGTGTATATCCTTAATACTGTACTCACACCAAGCTCACAATTAGAGTAGGCGATTATCTCTAAACAATGTATAATGTATTCAGCTATATTATGTGTAATACTAATATGGGAGCTGTATCTGTATTAACCATACAGACTACCTTCCCCGTGTTCAAATCACGGAGGCAGTATAATACTTCAGATAAGTTATGTTAAAATCTCTTACAAAGTGTTTTAACTAGAACAACAGTGTCTACTTTACCAGGAAAACAATATCCTGTATGCAAAAGATCTTTCGGAATAAAAATTCCTTCGTCAGCTGCCATAAAGAGGCACCGTTGTGTTACTTAAATATCTGGCGTTTTAGCCCGTCTACACGTATATCCACCCTTGTGAATTTTACATGTGTATTCTCTACCAGTATATGTTAAACTGTGTGGTATCGTGTGTCACCGTGGACTATGTATTAGTATATATATTCACTTCCACTCTTTATATGTATATGTTAGATCGTTTTCACACTCATTTAGTATCAGAATACTAGAAGTTGGCATCTGCCGATCGAGTATGCTGTTACAATCACCTACTGAACATTCTCTGTTTTCAGTGTATTGTAAGTTTGTTGTAATTTGTTGTATTGTAACAGTTACTGCGTGTTGTAATCGCTTTGAGTGTGTATGCTATGTTATTACAATTCTCCAGTTCTTGACCTGGCGAGATTTTCGTGCAATCGTATAATCTCTTTGTGTAATAAATACACTAAGCTACACTCAATTGGGTAACACTAATAGTCGATTCTAATAGTTAACCAATCTTCAATATTCTCTACTTTAAAGAGCTGGTCTTCAAACCATCACATTCACCTATAGTGAATCATGTGTTTGTGTATATACACTGTATATTGCGTGTTTATTTACCGCTTAAATATACTTTCTATTCGCAAGCAAATACGAGTTTGGTTACCGTTTCTATTGCTTGTATATCTGATTTCAATTTCACCAAGGGTTTAATTGATTTGCAGAATGTTAGGCGAGTGAAAACTCAACTCTGTGTGTATATATACACTGTATATTGCGTGTTTATTTACCGCTTAAATATACTTTCTATTCGCAAGCAAATACGAGTTTGGTTACCGTTTCTATTGCTTGTATATCTGATTTCAATTTCACCAAGGGTTTAATTGATTTTCAGAGTGCTTAGTCGAGTGAGAGCTCAACTGATTTGGAAGTATCTGTCTACAGTCTTTTATACAGTACTAAACATCTGTAATACATTGGTCCCGCGGTATTGCCTATCCACGACTAATTACCACATGTAGAGGGTGTGAATTAGTTTAACTCGTGGTAATGATTTGTTGATAACCGTAGAGACATACTTTTGGGTCCATATGTTCCCTGATTTAACTCGCTTTTGGCGCAAAATTATCAATAGTATCTATTTCATGTCTCGTGAACCACATCATGAATGAATATGCCCATTTTTTTCATCATAAGGCGTCTATATGTGTTGATTTTAAATTATTATTTGCGTTAGTATATGTTTTGACCCGTTTACGCCTTTTTGTGCGAGTTCATTAAAACGTGTTGGCATTGTGTCAACTTGTTCAAAATATGTATGAGTAATTATTAAGGAAAATGGCTCTTATTAATATATCACTATGTTTTCTTTCTCACTGTTTTATTTATTAACATTTTATACTTAGTACGTGTATTATTTTTTCCACAAACTTGTTCTTAGTAACCAATCTCAATATTACGTGGTATATTACATCAGTCTTTGTAAAGTGTTGGAGTAAAACATCACAATATCCATATTAGGTTAATGGGAGATAATTGTTTAGTGTTGTTGTCTTTACCATGTTTTTGATTGGTGACACATTTTCTTAAACTATTTATTACAGTCTAATTCATGTTTATTTTGCTCGATATCTGATGTTTTTCATCGATTCGAGGTATAGTATATTAGGCTACACTGATTAGTGTTTGTTCTGTGTACGTGTTCCAATTACGTGTGTGTTTTACGTGTATTTATGCTCGCATGTTTATGTCATTTGTGAGGTACTAGGTATTTTTAGTAGTTGCATTATCTACGTTGTGGTTTAGTGTAAGATAATATATGTTTTATTTTTTTATATATATTTCTACGTTTCAGCACCTTGATGTATTAACCCGTAATCTATTTATTTCTTAGATAACGGTAGTTAATC
This sequence comes from Cyrtodaria siliqua, assembly GCA_037043455.1. Lineage (NCBI taxonomy): Eukaryota > Metazoa > Mollusca > Bivalvia > Adapedonta > Hiatellidae > Cyrtodaria > Cyrtodaria siliqua. Next base: position 7,571 of record JAWPHD010005202.1, read on the forward strand.
TTTGTACTATGCACGTATGTACGTGCGGGAGTACTGTATTGGTTATTCTATATACTATTCTGTGCCGGGTTATGTGTGATTCTCACCCCGTATTGTGTCATTATCACTGTTGTATAACTATTGTATGATAAAGGTTAACAAATCCCTGAGTCTGCATCTTTTTTCAAAAGGTTAATTAATATGTTTAGCTCATCCAAGTCATTAAAAAGCGGCAATTTAGCTCTAACCAATGTGTTCCTTAGATTTTCTCCCCGTTTGTAGGCAATCATAGTTTTTTTCGGAAATATCTTTTTGAGTGTATCACTTTGTTCAATGATTTTCCAGTACGATTGTAATTGTCCTGCTAATCCCGTGATGTGTGGGTTATATTCCGTTATGAAAACTAACGGGAATTCTGTATTTTTTATGTTTGTTCCATACAGATACTGTTGTCTGTGTTTATGGTCAACCTGTTGAAATGCGCTAGAGAACTCTGTTATACTGTATCCCCTCAAGAGAAGTTTTTCTTTGAATAAGTTCTCCCTTTCTAGAAAGTCCCCATAATTTGTGGATGTTCGTACAAATCGTATAAGTTCTCCTTTAATTAAACCTTCAAATACTGATTTTGCATGGGAGGACTTTCTGTGAATATATTGAAAAGCTTCGCTTGGTTTCACATAGGGTTTAAAATCTAGGACACGTTCCGTTTTGAACCGTTCTCCTTTGTGTATTATCGTATCCAGAAAGATCCCTTTTGTATTAGAGATTTCATATTTAAATTTTAGGGTTTTGTGAATTTCGTTTGCTTTATCTAAGAATGCGGTTGCTTCAATTTCCGAGCCCAGAAATAAAGCGAATACATCATCTCTAAACCGTAACCACGTTAATATTTCTCCATTCACCAGTTTAAGCATTTCTTTTTCCAAGTAATAAATGACAATGTCACAAATGTTTGGAGATGCTTTATGTCCCATTGCCACTCCCCGGCATTGGTAAAAATCAATATCATTGAATTTAAAAGAATTTCTTGCAATAGCCAATTCTAATAATTTACAAAATGATTCTACCGACGGCCGTTTTATTCCGTTGATCACTTTATATCTAGTGTCAGTTTGAATTTTTTGTTTAATAGCATCTATGGCCTCGCTGTGTATAATATTGGTGTACATGCTTTCATAATCCAATGTTATAATCAGTGATTTTTCTGGTACCTTGATTTTTTCCACTTTACGAATGAAATCTGACGTATCTTTTAAGTACGTATCTTGTTCTAATACAAATGGTTGCAGAAAGAAATCTATGTATTCCGATATTCGCTCAACTGGGCAGTTATTTGCCGATATAATTGGTCTGGCTTTTGTGGGTGAGTCGGAGAGTATTTTGTTAAGTAAGTACATCTCTGCCGTTTTTACCTTTATGTTTTTTTGACTCAGGTATTCGTAATTTTTCTCAGAGATTTCGTTTCGCTTTAACATGTGGTCCAAGACTTGTATGACTTCCTTCGTTGTATTCTGCGTGATGTCTTCATCAATTTTCATATAGTGCGCGCTCGAATTCAATTGTCGCATACCCTCTTGAATGTACTTCTGTCTATTGATCACTACAGTGCAGTTGCCTTTGTCGCTTTTTTTAATAATTATATTTTTGTTCTTTTTAAGGTTGGATAACACCATTTTCATTTTTTGTGTGAAATTACCTCTCATCTTTCTCTTCAATTTTTTGTTTTCGTGAATGTTTTTAATAGCATTTTCTATTTTTTCCTTATAATTTTTATGCCGTTTTTCATGCATATTGCCTATTTCAATTTTTGTGGCGGTAATGTAACTTTCTAAAACTCCATTATTAGAGAGTTTATTAGGTCTGTCCCGTTTGCATGTAAACAAGTCACACTTTGGCGAAAGTTTGTTTTCATATATCCATAAGCGTGTTCTCATTCTTTGGGCCATATTGTCTATATCCGACATGACCGTGCTAATTGTCGGCGGTTCCAGTGTCGGGACAAATTTGAGGTTTTTTACTCAGTACTAATATTTCTTGATCTTTTAATTCATTGTCAGTTAAATTTGTTATATACTGACGTGCTTTTATTACTTTTTCTCTATGTATGCATTTTTTATTTTGTTTAATACTCTTTTGAGTACTACTGCGTCCGTTTTTTTTAATTTCTTTATTTTTTTTAAGTCTCATTTTCTTGTTTTTCGCTACACCTTTTTTGTTTCTCTGAGCGTTTTTTCCGGGGCTGTCCATCAGTGAGTTATCACCATTGTCAACATTATTCCTCAATAGTGTGTGTGTATCATGAGGTGGCGGGCCGGTACCGTTGAATGTATTCAACGTGTTTTCAGTAACAGGATATCGGTATGTGTCCAAGGTAGTCATAGTGGTTCTGTTTCTAGCGGAGTGAGGTTTTTTAACATATCCCTAATATTTTTTATTTGTGTGGAGCTCAGTGTGAAATTGCTTGTATGTGTCGAAGTTTCCGACTTCACTTTTTTTTAGCTTTTCACAAGTTGTGTTAGCCATATTCTCTCTCTGCGGCCCGTGTGTACCATTCGGCTGTGACATGGGTGTATTAGTTTGATTATCATCTCTCCGGATTTGTGTATTTTTTATTACTGGTGTATGTATTTTCTGTGTATTTCTTAATGCACAGGTTTCATTTGTTGGACGTTCATGTATGGTTTTCATTTCCTCCCTGAATAATGCCGTTAGTGTATCCTGTGTCAGTGCATTGTCTTGTAATGCAACCGTGTTATCATACTCATTACTTGTTTTGATTTTGTTTTGGTAAGAATCAAGTTTATTAGTTTGATTGGGTGTTATCTCGACATACTCTGTGTTTACTTTCATGGTGCAATCTGGTTTCAATCGATTGTGTATATTGATTTCCTTTTCAATCTGTTTACTTTTGTATGTACTTTTAGTGTATTCAGAATCTTCGTTGAGTGTCAACGGATTCGGTAGTATATTGGGAGTAGACCCATAATTGTCTTTCTTCCGCTGTGTATTGTGGGTAGCTACTTTCTCATGTTTGGCATCTGTTATTAATGATGCATTTATTGTTGGGGTCCGCATCTGGCGGAAGTACGTTTTGTTCTGTTTGCAGTTTATTACGGAGCTGTTTACGTTGCAGAGGACCCCTGTCGTGACACTATTCACGGCATCCGGCCTTGGTGCCGTATGTGGTAGTTTGATTTTCTTAGCGGGAGGGCTACAGTGTGATATATCGTCTAATTCCCTTTTGCCGTGTATGTTGGTTTTAAATAGACGTTTTTTCGCTAGATCTCTCTTTTCTCCCCATATAGCATATTCTGTTTCTTTAAGATTTTCGTTTGCTTTGTTTCTTTGATTATTCCCTAATTTAGAGAGCGTCGATGCTATTTTTTGGTTTATTGTACATATTTCTTCTTTCAATTCTTGTTTTGTTTCTGACCAGTATTCATTCAACAACTTTACTACTTCCAAAGAACATTCTTTTGCAATCGTTTGCAATTGATTATGAAATTTTATGTTAGAAGACAACAGACCCATTATATCGTGTTTGAGTGTGTTGTATATTGGTGTGATTATTCCATTTGGAACAGTGTCATTTCTCAAGTGTATCTCTAAGAGTTTCTCATGATGAGCCGCCTTTGCTTGTTTTATACTCATATTTTTGTATTTTACTAACAAGTGGTTCATATTGTTATTGTCGTATAGAACTGCAGTATTCAAACTCTTTGCAATGTTCGTATGGTTATCAACTATAGCCAATTGGGTTGCTTCTACCTCCCGCAAAATGCCACCGTCATCGGAGGGCGTAATGCCTCCCTCAGGTGATACTGTCAAGATTAAGGAGTTCTTGCCTGGGGCAGAATCTGGGTGCCGGAACAATAATGTTGAGGGGGTTTGCAAGCATCTGGCCAAAGCAGAAGGCCCAACTGACCTCAAAGGGTTCGCCTTCCCAGTGGGCGAGATCCCATCGGGGAATCTTACCCCGAGTGTTTTTCTCTGCATTTTACAGTATATTTTAACGGATTATCATATGTGTATATCCTTAATACTGTACTCACACCAAGCTCACAATTAGAGTAGGCGATTATCTCTAAACAATGTATCGTGTATTCAGCTATATTATGTGTAATACTAATATGTGAGCTGTATCTGTATTAACCAAACAGACTACCTTCCCCGTGTTCAAATCACGGAGGCAGTATAATACTTCAGATAAGTTATGTTAAAATCTCTTACAAAGTGTTTTAACTAGAACAACAGTGTCTACTTTACCAGGAAAACAATATCCTGTATGCAAAAGATCTTTCGGAATAAAAATTCCTTCGTCAGCTGCCATAAAGAGGCACCGTTGTGTTACTTAAATATTTGGCGTTTTAGCCCGTCTACACGTATATCCACCCTTTTGAATTTTACATGTGTATTCTCTACCAGTATATGTTAAACTGTGTGGTATCGTGTGTCACCGTGGACTATGTATTAGTATATATATTCACTACCACTCTTTATATGTATATGTTAGATCGTTTTCACACTCATTAATATCAGAATACTAGAAGTTGGCATCTGCCGATCGAGTAGTGTATGCTGTTACAATCACCTACTGAACATTCTCTGTTTTCAGTGTATTGTAAGTTTGTTGTAATTTGTTGTATTGTAACAGTTACAGTAACTGCGTGTTGTAATCGCTTTGAGTGTGTATGCTATGTTATTACAATTCTCCAGTTCTTGACCTGGCGAGATTTTCGTGCAATCGTATAATCTCTTTGTGTAATAAATACACTAAGCTACACTCAATTGGGTAACACTAATAGTCGATTCTAATAGTTAACCAATCTTCAATATTCTCTACTTTAAAGAGCTGGTCTTCAAACCATCTCATTCACCTATAGTGAATCATGTGTTTGTGTATATACACTGTATATTGCGTGTTTATTTACCGCTTAAATATACTTTCTATTCGCAAGCAAATACGAGTTTGGTTACCGTTTCTATTGCTTGTATATCTGATTTCAATTTCACCAAGGGTTTAATTGATTTGCAGAATGTTAGGCGAGTGAAAACTCAACTGTGTGTGTTTATACACTGTATATTGCGTGTTTATTTACCGCTTAAATATACTTTCTATTCGCCAGCAAATACAAGTTTGGTTACCGTTTCTATTGCTTGTATATCTGATTTCAATTTCACCAAGGGTTTAATTGATTTTTAGAGTGCTTAGTCGAGTGAGAGCTCAACTCGTTGTTGAGGGGGTTTGCAAGCATCTGGCCAAAGCAGAAGGCCCAACTGACCTCAAAGGGTTCGCCTTCCCAGTTGGCGAGATCCCATTGGGGAATCTTACCCCGAGTGTTTTTCTCTGCATTTTACAGTATACTTTAACGGATTATCATATGTGTATATCCTTAATACTGTACTCACACCAAGCTCACAATTAGAGTAGGCGATTATCTCTAAACAATGTATAGTGTATTCAGCTATATTATGTGTAATACTAATATGGGAGCTGTATCTGTATTAACCATACAGACTACCTTCCCCGTGTTCAAATCACGGAGGCAGTATAATACTTCAGATAAGTTATGTTAAAATCTCTTACAAAGTGTTTTAACTAGAACAACAGTGTCTACTTTACCAGGAAAACAATATCCTGTATGCAAAAGATCTTTCGGAATAAAAATTCCTTCGTCAGCTGCCATAAAGAGGCACCGTTGTGTTACTTAAATATCTGGCGTTTTAGCCCGTCTACACGTATATCCACCCTTGTGAATTTTACATGTGTATTCTCTACCAGTATATGTTAAACTGTGTGGTATCGTGTGTCACCGTGGACTATGTATTAGTATATATATTCACTTCCACTCTTTATATGTATATGTTAGATCGTTTTCACACTCATTAATATCAGAATACTAGAAGTTGGCATCTGCAGATCGAGTATGCTGTTACAATCACCTACTGAACATTCTCTGTTTTCAGTGTATTGTAAGTTTGTTGTAATTTGTTGTATTGTAACAGTTACTGAGTGTTGTAATTGCTTTGAGTGTGTATGCTATGTTATTACAAATCTCCAGTTCTTGACCTGGCGAGATTTTCGTGCAATCGTATAATCTCTTTGTGTAATAAATACACTAAGCTACACTCAATTGGGTAACACTAATAGTCGATTCTAATAGTTAACCAATCTTCAATATTCTCTACTTTAAAGAGCTGGTCTTCAAACCATCACATTCACCTATAGTGAATCATGTGTTTGTGTATATACACTGTATATTGCGTGTTTATTTACCGCTTAAATATACTTTCTATTCGCAAGCAAATACGAGTTTGGTTACCGTTTCTATTGCTTGTATATCTGATTTCAATTTCACCAAGGGTTTAATTGATTTGCAGAATGTTAGGCGAGTGAAAACTCAACTCTGTGTGTATATACACTGTATATTGCGTGTTTATTTACCGCTTAAATATACTTTCTATTCGCAAGCAAATACGAGTTTGGTTACCGTTTCTATTGCTTGTATATCTGATTTCAATTTCACCAAGGGTTTAATTGATTTGCAGAATGTTAGGCGAGTGAAAACTCAACTCTGTGTGTATATACACTGTATATTGCGTGTTTATTTACCGCTTAAATATACTTTCTATTCGCAAGCAAATACGAGTTTGGTTACCGTTTCTATTGCTTGTATATCTGATTTCAATTTCACCAAGGGTTTAATTGATTTTCAGAGTGCTTAGTCGAGTGAGAGCTCAACTGATTTGGAAGTATCTGTCTACAGTCTTTTATACAGTACTAAACATCTGTAATACATTGGTCCCGCGGTATTGCCTATCCACGACTAATTACCACATGTAGAGGGTGTGAATTAGTTTAACTCGTGGTAATGATTTGTTGATAACCGTAGAGACATACTTTTGGGTCCATATGTCCCCTGATTTAACTCGCTTTTGGCGCAAAATTATCAATAGTATCTATTTCATGTCTCGTGAACCACATCATGAATGAATATGCCCATTTTTTTCATCATAAGGCGTCTATATGTGTTGATTTTAAATTATTATTTGCGTTAGTATATGTTTTGACCCGTTTACGCCTTTTTGTGCGAGTTCATTAAAACGTGTTGGCATTGTGTCAACTTGTTCAAAATATGTATGAGTAATTATTAAGGAAAATGGCTCTTATTAATATATCACTATGTTTTCTTTCTCACTGTTTTATTTATTAACATTTTATACTTAGTACGTGTATTATTTTTTCCACAAACTTGTTCTTAGTAACCAATCTCAATATTACGTGGTATATTACATCAGTCTTTGTAAAGTGTTGGAGTAAAACATCACAATATCCATATTAGGTTAATGGGAGATAATTGTTTAGTGTTGTTGTCTTTACCATGTTTTTGATTGGTGACACTTTTTCTTAAACTATTTATTACAGTCTAATTCATTTTTATTTTGCTCGATATCTGATGTTTTTCATCGATTCGAGGTATAGTATATTAGGCTACACTGATTAGTGTTTGTTCTGTGTACGTGTTCCAATTACGTGTGTGTTTTACGTGTATTTATGCTCGCATGTTTATGTCATTTGTGAGGTACTAGGTATTTTTAGTAGTTGCATTATCTACGTTGTGGTTTAGTGTAAGATAATATATGTTTTATTTTTTTATATATATTTCTACGTTTCAGCACCTTGATGTATTAACCCGTAATCTATTTATTTCTTAGATAACGGTAGTTAATCTTTGTACTATGCACGTATGTACGTGCGGGAGTACTGTATTGGTTATTCTATATACTATTCTGTGCCGGGTTATGTGTGATTCTCACCCCGTATTGTGTCATTATCACTGTTGTATAACTATTGTATGATAAAGGTTAACAAATCCCTGAGTCTGCATCTTTTTTCAAAAGGTTAATTAATATGTTTAGCTCATCCAAGTCATTAAAAAGCGGCAATTTAGCTCTAACCAATGTGTCCCTTAGATTTTCTCCCCGTTTGTAGGCAATCATAGGTTTTTTCGGAAATATCTTTTTGAGTGTATCACTTTGTTCAATGATTTTCCAGTACGATTGTAATTGTCCTGCTAATCCCGTGATGTGTGGGTTATATTCCGTTATGAAAACTAACGGGAATTCTGTATTTTTTATGTTTGTTCGATACAGATACTGTTGTCTGTGTTTATGGTCAACCTGTTGAAATGCGCTAGAGAACTCTGTTATACTGTATCCCCTCAAGAGAAGTTTTTCTTTGAATAAGTTCTCCCTTTCTAGAAAGTCCCCATAATTTGTGGATGTTCGTACAAATCGTATAAGTTCTCCTTTAATTAAACCTTCAAATACTGATTTTGCATGGGAGGACTTTCTGTGAATATATTGAAAAGCTTCGCTTGGTTTCACATAGGGTTTAAAATCTAGGACACGTTCCGTTTTGAACCGTTCTCCTTTGTGTATTATCGTATCCAGAAAGATCCCTTTTGTATTAGAGATTTCATATTTAAATTTTAGGGTTTTGTGAATTTCGTTTGCTTTATCTAAGAATGCGGTTGCTTCAATTTCCGAGCCCAGAAATAAAGCGAATACATCATCTCTAAACCGTAACCACGTTAATATTTCTCCATTCACCAGTTTAAGCATTTCTTTTTCCAAGTAATAAATGACAATGTCACAAATGTTTGGAGATGCTTTATGTCCCATTGCCACTCCCCGGCATTGGTAAAAATCAATATCATTGAATTTAAAAGAATTTCTAGCAATAGCCAATTCTAATAATTTACAAAATGATTCTACCGACGGCCGTTTTATTCCGTTGATCACTTTATATCTAGTGTCAGTTTGAATTTTTTGTTTAATAGCATCTATGGCCTCGCTGTGTATAATATTGGTGTACATGCTTTCATAATCCAATGTTATAATCAGTGATTTTTCTGGTACCTTGATTTTTTCCACTTTACGAATGAAATCTGACGTATCTTTTAAGTACGTATCTTGTTCTAATACAAATGGTTGCGGAAAGAAATCTATGTATTCCGATATTCGCTCAACTGGGCAGTTATTTGCCGATATAATTGGTCTGGCTTTTGTGGGTGAGTCGGAGTGTATTTTGTTAAGTAAGTACATCTCTGCCGTTTTTACCTTTATGTTTTTTTGACTCAGGTATTCGTAATTTTTCTCAGAGATTTCGTTTCGCTTTAACATGTGGTCCAAGACTTGTATGACTTCCTTCGTTGTATTCTGCGTGATGTCTTCATCAATTTTCATATAGTGCGCGCTCGAATTCAATTGTCGCATACCCTCTTGAATGTACTTCTGTCTATTGATCACTACAGTGCAGTTGACTTTGTCGCTTTTTTTAATAATTATATTTTTGTTCTTTTTAAGGTTGGATAACACCATTTTCATTTTTTGTGTGAAATTACCTCTCATCTTTCTCTTCAATTTTTTGTTTTCGTGAATGTTTTTAATAGCATTTTCTATTTTTTCCTTATAATTTTTATGCCGTTTTTCATGCATATTGCCTATTTCAATTTTTGTGGCGGTAATGTAACTTTCTAAAACTCCAATATTAGAGAGTTTATTAGGTCTGTCCCGTTTGCATGTAAACAAGTCACACTTTGGCGAAAGTTTGTTTTCATATATCCATAAGCGTGTTCTCATTCTTTGGGCCATATTGTCTATATCCGACATGACCGTGCTAATTGTCGGCGGTTCCAGTGTCGGGACAAATTTGAGATTTTTACTCAGTACTAATATTTCTTGATCTTTTAATTCATTGTCAGTTAAATTTGTTATATACTGACGTGCTTTTATTACTTTTTCTCTATGTATGCATTTTTTATTTTGTTTAATACTCTTTTGAGTACTACTGCGTCCGTTTTTTTTAATTTCTTTATTTTTTTTAAGTCTCATTTTCTTGTTTTTCGCTACACCTTTTTTGTTTCTCTGAGCGTTTTTTCCGGGGCTGTCCATCAGTGAGTTATCACCATTGTCAACATTATTCCTCAATAGTGTGTGTGTATCATGAGGTGGCGGGCCGGTACCGTTGAATGTATTCAACGTGTTTTCAGTAACACGGATATCGGTATGTGTCCCAGGTAGTCATAGTGGTTCTGTTTCTAGCGGAGTGAGGTTTTTTAACATATCCCTAATATTTTTTATTTGTGTGGAGCTCAGTGTGAAATTGCTTGTATGTGTCGAAGTTTCCTTCTTCACTTTTTTTTAGCTTTTCACAAGTTGTGTTAGCCATATTCTCTCTCTGCGGCCAGTGTGTACCATTCGGCTGTGACATGGGTGTATTAGTTTGATTATCATCTGTCCGGATTTGTGTATTTTTTATTACTGGTGTATGTATTTTCTGTGTATTTCTTAATGCACAGGTTTCATTTGTTGGACGTTCATGTATGGTTTCCATTTCCTCCCTGAATAATGCCGTTAGTGTATCCTGTGTCAGTGCATTGTCTTGTAATGCAACCGTGTTATCATACTCATTACTTGTTTTGATTTTGTTTTGGTAAGAATCAAGTTTATTAGTTTGATTGGGTGTTATCTCGACATACTCTGTGTTTACTTTCATGGTGCAATCTGGTTTCAATCGATTGTGTATATTGATTTCCTTTTCAATCTGTTTACTTTTGTATGTACTTTTAGTGTATTCAGAATCTTCGTTGAGTGTCAACGGATTCGGTAGTATATTGGGAGTAGACCCATAATTGTCTTTCTTCCGCTGTGTATTGTGGGTAGCTACTTTCTCATGTTTGGCATCTGTTATTAATGATGCATTTATTGTTGGGGTCCGCATCTGGCGGAAGTACGTTTTGTTCTGTTTGCAGTTTATTACGGAGCTGTTTACGTTGCAGAGGACCCCTGTCGTGACACTATTCACGGCATCCGGCCTTGGTGCCGTATGTGGTAGTTTGATTTTCTTAGCGGGAGGGCTACAGTGTGATATATCGTCTAATTCCCTTTTGCCGTGTATGTTGGTTTTAAATAGACGTTTTTTCGCTAGATCTCTCTTTTCTCCCCATATAGCATATTCTGTTTCTTTAAGATTTTCGTTTGCTTTGTTTCTTTGATTATTCCCTAATTTAGAGAGCGTCGATGCTATTTTTTGGTTTATTGTACATATTTCTTCTTTCAATTCTTGTTTTGTTTCTGACCAGTATTCATTCAACAACTTTACTACTTCCAAAGAACATTCTTTTGCAATCGTTTGCAATTGATTATGAAATTTTATGTTAGAAGACAACAGACCCATTATATCGTGTTTGAGTGTGTTGTATATTGGTGTGATTATTCCATTTGGAACAGTGTCATTTCTCCAGTGTATCTCTAAGAGTTTCTCATGATGAGCCGCCTTTGCTTGTTTTATACTCATATTTTTGTATTTTACTAACAAGTGGTTCATATTGTTATTGTCGTATAAAACTGCAGTATTCAAACTCTTTGCAATGTTCGTATGGTTATCAACTATAGCCAATTGGGTTGCTTCTACCTCCCGCAAAATGCCACCGTCATCGGAGGGCGTAATGCCTCCCTCAGGTGATACTGTCAAGATTAAGGAGTTCTTGCCTGGGGCAGAATCTGGGTGCCGGAACAATAATGTTGAGGGGGTTTGCAAGCATCTGGCCAAAGCAGAAGGCCCAACTGACCTCAAAGGTTCGCCTTCCCAGTGGGCGAGATCCCATTGGGGAATCTTACCCCGAGTGTTTTTCTCTGCATTTTACAGTATATTTTAACGGATTATCATATGTGTATATCCTTAATACTGTACTCACACCAAGCTCACAATTAGAGTAGGCGATTATCTCTAAACAATGTATCGTGTATTCAGCTATATTATGTGTAATACTAATATGTGAGCTGCATCTTTATTAACCATACAGACTACCTTCCCCGTGTTCAAATCACGGAGGCAGTATATTACTTCAGATAAGTTATGTTAAAATCTCTTACAAAGTGTTTTAACTAGAACAACAGTGTCTACTTTACCAGGAAAACAATATCCTGTATGCAAAAGATCTTTCGGAATAAAAATTCCTTCGTCAGCTGCCATAAAGAGGCACCGTTGTGTTACTTAAATATTTGGCGTTTTAGCCCGTCTACATGTATATCCACCCTTGTGAATTTTACATGTGTATTCTCTACCAGTATATGTTAAACTGTGTGGTATCGTGTGTCACCGTGGACTATGTATTAGTATATATATATTCATTTCCACTCTTTATATGTATATGTTAGATCGTTTTCACACTCATTTAGTATCAGAATACTAGAAGTTGGCATCTGCCGATCGAGTATGCTGTTACAATCACCTACTGAACATTCTCTGTTTTCAGTGTATTGTAAGTTTGTTGTAATTTGTTGTATTGTAACAGTTACTGCGTGTTGTAATCGCTTTGAGTGTGTATGCTATGTTATTACAATTCTCCAGTTCTTGACCTGGCGAGATTTTCGTGCAATCGTATAATCTCTTTGTGTAATAAATACACTAAGCTACACTCAATTGGGTAACACTAATAGTCGATTCTAATAGTTAACCAATCTTCAATATTCTCTACTTTAAAGAGCTGGTCTTCAAACCATCACATTCACCTATAGTGAATCATGTGTTTGTGTATATACACTGTATATTGCGTGTTTATTTACCGCTTAAATATACTTTCTATTCGCAAGCAAATACGAGTTTGGTTACCGTTTCTATTGCTTGTATATCTGATTTCAATTTCACCAAGGGTTTAATTGATTTGCAGAATGTTAGGCGAGTGAAAACTCAACTCTGTGTGTATATACACTGTATATTGCGTGTTTATTTACCGCTTAAATATACTTTCTATTCGCAAGCAAATACGAGTTTGGTTACCGTTTCTATTGCTTGTATATCTGATTTCAATTTCACCAAGGGTTTAATTGATTTTCAGAGTGCTTAGTCGAGTGAGAGCTCAACTGTTTTGGAAGTATCTGTCTACAGTCTTATATACAGTACTAAACATCTGTAATACATTGGTCCCGCGGTATTGCCTATCCACGACTAATTACCACATGTAGAGGGTGTGAATTAGTTTAACTCGTGGTAATGATTTGTTGATAACCGTAGAGACATACTTTTGGGTCCATATGTTCCCTGATTTAACTCGCTTTTGGCGCAAAATTATCAATAGTATCTATTTCATGTCTCGTAATGAACCACATCATGAATGAATATGCCCATTTTTTTCATCATAAGGCGTCTATATGTGTTGATTTTAAATTATTATTTGCGTTAGTATATGTTTTGACCCGTTTACGCCTTTTTGTGCGAGTTCATTAAAACGTGTTGGCATTGTGTCAACTTGTTCAAAATATGTATGAGTAATTATTAAGGAAAATGGCTCTTATTAATATATCACTATGTTTTCTTTCTCACTGTTTTATTTATTAATATTTTATACTTAGTACGTGTATTATTTTTTCCACAAACTTGTTCTTAGTAACCAATCTCAATATTACGTGGTATATTACATCAGTCTTTGTAAAGTGTTGGAGTAAAACATCACAATATCCATATTAGGTTAAAGGGAGATAATTGTTTAGTGTTGTTGTCTTTACCATGTTTTTGATTGGTGACACTTTTTCTTAAACTATTTATTACAGTCTAATTCATTTTTATTTTGCTCGATATCTGATGTTTTTCATCGATTCGAGGTATAGTATATTAGGCTACACTGATTAGTGTTTGTTCTGTGTACGTGTTCCAATTACGTGTGTGTTTTACGTGTATTTATGCTCGCATGTTTATGTCATTTGTGAGGTACTAGGTATTTTTAGTAGTTGCATTATCTACGTTGTGGTTTAGTGTAAGATAATATATGTTTTATTTTTTTATATATATTTCTACGTTTTAGCACCTTGATGTATTAACCCGTAATCTATTTATTTCTTAGATAACGGTAGTTAATCTTTGTACTATGCACGTATGTACGTGCGGGAGTACTGTATTGGTTATTCTATATACTTTTCTGTGCCGGGTTATGTGTGATTCTCACCCCGTATTGTGTCATTATCACTGTTGTATAACTATTGTATGATAGTTTGAGGTCAGTTGGGCCTTCTGCTTTGGCCAGATGCTTGCAAACCCCCTCAACATTATTGTTCCGGCACCCAGATTCTGCCCCAGGCAAGAACTCCTTAATCTTGACAGTATCACCTGAGGGAGGCATTACGCCCTCCGATGACGGTGGCATTTTGCGGGAGGTAGAAGCAACCCAATTGGCTATAGTTGATAACCATAAGAACATTGCAAAAAGTTTGAATACTGCAGTTCTATACGACAATAACAATATGAACCACTTGTTAGTAAAATACAAAAATATGAGTATAAAACAAGCAAAGGCGGCTCATCATGAGAAACTCTTAGAGATACACTTGAGAAATGACACTGTTCCAAATGGAATAATCACACCAATATACAACACACTCAAACATGATATAATGGGTCCGTTGTCTTCTAACATAAAATTTCATAATCAATTGCAAACGATTGCAAAAGAATGTTCTTTGGAAGTAGTAAAGTTGTTGAATGAATACTGGTCAGAAACAAAACAAGAATTGAAAGAAGAAGTATGTACAATAAACCAAAAAATAGCATCGGCGCTCTCTAAATTAGGGAATAATCAAAGAAACAAAGCAAACGAAAATCTTAAAGAAACAGAATATGCTATATGAGGAGAAAAGAGAGATCTAGCGAAAAAACGTCTATTTAAAACCAACATACACGGCAAAAGGGAATTAGACGATATATCACACTGTAGCCCTCCCGCTAAGAAAATCAAATTACCACATACGGCACCAAGGCCGGATGCCGTGAATAGTGTCACGAAAGGGGTCCCCTGCAACGTAAACAGCTCCGTAATAAACTGCAAACAGAACAAAACGTACTTCCGCCAGATGCGGACCCCAACAATAAATGTGTCATTAATAACAGATGCCAAACATGAGAAAGTAGCTACCCACAATACACAGCGGAAGAAAGACAATTATGGGTCTACTCCCAATATACTACCGAATCCGTTGACACTCAACGAAGATTCTGAATACACTAAAAGTACATACAAAAGTAAACAGATTGAAAAGGAAATCAATATACACAATCGATTGA
The DNA here is from genome assembly GCA_037043455.1 of Cyrtodaria siliqua. Taxonomy (NCBI): domain Eukaryota; kingdom Metazoa; phylum Mollusca; class Bivalvia; order Adapedonta; family Hiatellidae; genus Cyrtodaria; species Cyrtodaria siliqua. The sequence goes on from JAWPHD010005202.1 coordinate 22,671, forward strand.
AACCAGATTGCACCATGAAAGTAAACACAGAGTATGTCGAGATAACACCCAATCAAACTAATAAACTTGATTCTTACCAAAACAAAATCAAAACAAGTAATGAGTATGATAACACGGTTGCATTGCAAGACAATGCACTGACACAGGATACACTAACGGCATTATTCAGGGAGGAAATGGAAACCATACATGAACGTCCAACGAATAAAACCTGTGCATTAAGAAATACACAGAAAATACATACACCAGTAATAAAAAATACACAAATCCGGACAGATGATAATCAAACTAATACACCCATGTCACAGCCGAATGGTACACACGGGCCGCAGAGGGAGAATATGGCTAACACAACTTGTGAAAAGCTAAAAAAAGTGAAGTCGAAAACTTCGACACATACAAGCAATTTCACACTAAGCTCCACACAAATAAAAAATATTAGGGATATGTTAAAAAACCTCACTCCGCTAAAAACAGAACCACTATGACTACCTGGGACACATACCGATATCCGTGTTACTGAAAACACGTTGAATACATTCAACGGTACCGGCCCGCCACCTCATGATACACACACACTATTGAGGAATAATGTTGAGAACGGTGATAACTCACTGATGGACAGCCCCGGAAAAAACGCTCAGAGAAACAAAAAAGGTGTAGCGAAAAACAAGAAAATGAGACTTAAAAAAAATAAAGAAATTAAAAAATACGAACGCAGTAGTACTCAAAAGAGTATTAAACAAAATAAAAAATGCATACATAGAGAAAAAGTAATAAAAGCACGTCAGTATATAACAAATTTAACTGACAATGAATTAAAAGATCAAGAAATATTAGTACTGAGTAAAAATCTCAAATTTGTCCCGACACCGGAACCGCCGACAATTAGCACGGTCATGTCGGATATAGACAATATGGCCCAAAGAATGAGAACACGCTTATGGATATATGAAAACAAACTTTCGCCAAAGTGTGACTTGTTTACATGCAAACGGGACAGACCTAATAAACTCTCTAATAATGGAGTTTTAGAAAGTTACATTACCGCCAAAAAAATTGAAATAGGCAATATGCATGAAAAACGGCATAAAAATTATAAGGAAAAAATAGAAAATGCTATTAAAAACATTCACGCAAACAAAAGATTTAAGAGAAAGATGAGAGGTAATTTCACACAAAAAATGAAAATGGTGTTATCCAACCTTAAAAAGAACAAAAATATAATTATTAAAAAAAGTGACAAAGGCAACTGCACTGTAGTGATCAATAGACAGAAGTACATTCAAGAGGGTATGCGACAATTGAATTCGAGCGCGCACTATATGAAAATTGATGAAGACATCACGCAGAATACAACGAAGGAAGTCATACAAGTCTTGGACCACATGTTAAAGCGAAACGAAATCTCTGAGAAAAATTACGAATACCTGAGTCAAAAAAACATAAAGGTAAAAACGGCAGAGATGTACTTACTTAACAAAATACACTCCGTCCCACCCACGAAAGCCAGACCAATTATATCGGCAAATAACTGCCCAGTTGAGCGAATATCGGAATACATAGATTTCTTTCTGCAACCATTTGTATTAGAACAAGATACGTACTTAAAAGATACGTCAGATTTCATTCGTAAAGTGGAAAAAATCAAGGTACCAGAAAAATCACTGATTATAACATTGGATTATGAAAGCATGTACACCAATATTATACACAGTGAGGCCATAGATGCTATTAAACAAAAAATTCAAACTGACACTAGATATAAAGTGATCAACGGAATAAAACGGCCGTCGGTAGAATCATTTTGTAAATTATTAGAATTGGCTATTGCTAGAAATTCTTTTAAATTCAATGATATTGATTTTTACCAATGCCGGGGAGTGGCAATGGGACATAAAGCATCTCCAAACATTTGTGACATTGTCATTTATTACTTGGAATAAGAAATGCTTAAACTGGCGAATGGAAAAATATTAACGTGGTTAAGGTTTAGAGATGATGTATTCGCTTTATTTCTGGGCTCGGAAATTGAAGCAACCGCATTCTTAGATAAAGCAAACGAAATTCACAAAACCCTAAAATTTAAATATTAAATCTCTAATACAAAAGGGATCTTTCTGGATACGATAATACACAAAGGAGAACGGTTCAAAACGGAACGTGTCCTAGATTTTAAACCCTATGTGAAACCAAGCGAAGCTTTTCAATATATTCACAGAAAGTCCTCCCATGCAAAATCAGTATTTGAAGGTTTAATTAAAGGAGAACTTACACGATTTGTACGAACATCCACAAATTATGGGGACTTTCTAGAAAGGGCGAACTTATTCAAAGAAAAACTTCTCTTGAGGGGATACAGTATAACAGAGTTCTCTAGCGCATTTCAACAGGTTGACCATAAACACAGACAACAGTATCTGTATGGAACAAACATAAAAAATACAGAATTCCCGTTAGTTTTCATAACGGAATATAACCCACACATCACGGGATTAGCAGGACAATTACAATCGTACTGGAAAATCATTGAACAAAGTGATACACTCAAAAAGATATTTCCGGAAAAACCTATGATTGCCTACAAACGGGGAGAAAATCTAAGGGACACATTGGTTAGAGCTAAATTGCCGCTTTTTAATGACTTGGATGAGCTAAACATATTAATTAACCTTTTGAAAAAAGATGCAGACTCAGGGATTTGTTAACCTTTATCATACAATAGTTATACAACAGTGATAATGACACAATACGGGGTGAGAATCACACATAACCCGGCACAGAATAGTATATAGAATAACCAATACAGTACTCCCGCACGTACATACGTGCATAGTACAAAGATTAACTACCGTTATCTAAGAAATAAATAGATTACGGGTTAATACATCAAGGTGCTAAAACGTAGAAATATATATAAAAAAATAAAACATATATTATCTTACACTAAACCACAACGTAGATAATGCAACTACTAAAAATACCTAGAACCTCACAAATGACATAAACATACGAGCATAAATACACGTAAAACACACACGTAATTGGAACACGTACACAGAACAAACACTAATCAGTGTAGCCTAATATACTATACCTCGAATCGATGAAAAACATCAGATATCGAGCAAAATAAAAATGAATTAGACTGTAATAAATAGTTTAAGAAAAAGTGTCACCAATCAAAAACATGGTAAAGACAACAACACTAAACAATTATCGCCCTTTAACCTAATATGGATATTGTGATGTTTTACTCCAACACTTTACAAAGACTGATGTAATATACCACGTAATATTGAGATTGGTTACTAAGAACAAGTTTGTGGAAAAAATAATACACGTACTAAGTATAAAATATTAATAAATAAAACAGTGAGAAAGAAAACATAGTGATATATTAATAAGAGCCATTTTCCTTAATAATTACTCATACATATTTTGAACAAGTTGACACTGCCAACACGTTTTAATGAACTCGCACAAAAAGGCGTAAACGGGTCAAAACATATACTAACGCAAATAATAATTTAAAATCAACACATATAGACGCCTTATGATGAAAAAAATGGGCATATTCATTCATGATGTGGTTCATTACGAGACATGAAATAGATACTATTGATAATTTAGCGCCAAAAGCGAGTTAAATCAGGGAACATATGGACCCAAAAGTATGTCTCTACGGTTATCAACAAATCATTACCACGAGTTAAACTAATTCACACCCTCTACATGTGGTAATTAGTCGTGGATAGGCAATACCGCGGGACCAATGTATTACAGATGTTTAGTACTGTATATAAGACTGTAGACAGATACTTCCAAATCAGTTGAGCTCTCACTCGACTAAGCACTCTGAAAATCAATTAAACCCTTGGTGAAATTGAAATCAGATATACAAGCAATAGAAATGGTAACCAAACTCGTATTTGCTTGCGAATAGAAAGTATATTTAAGCGGTAAATAAACACGCAATATACAGTGTATATACACACACAGTTGAGTTTTCACTCGCCTAACATTCTGCAAATCAATTAAACCCTTGGTGAAATTGAAATCAGATATACAAGCAATAGAAACGGTAACCAAACTCGTATTTGCTTGCGAATAGAAAGTATATTTAAGCGGTAAATAAACACGCAATATACAGTGTATATACACAAACACATGATTCACTATAGGTGAATGTGATGGTTTGAAGACCAGCTCTTTAAAGTAGAGAATATTAAAGATTGGTTAACTATTAGAATCGACTATTAGTGTTACCCAATTGAGTGTAGCTTAGTGTATTTATTACACAAAGAGATTATACGATTGCACGAAAATCTCGCCAGGTCAAGAACTGGAGAATTGTAATAACATAGCATACACACTCAAAGCGATTACAACACGCAGTAACTGTTACAATACAACAAATTACAACAAACTTACAATACACTGAAAACAGAGAATGTTCAGTAGGTGATTGTAACAGCATACACTACTCTATCGGCAGATGCCAACTTCTAGTATTCTGATACTAAATGAGTGTGAAAACGATCTAACATATACATATAAAGAGTGGAAGTGAATATATATTCTAATACATAGTCCACGGTGACACACGATACCACACAGTTTAACATATACTGGTAGAGAATACACATGTAAAATTCACAAGGGTGGATATACGTGTAGACGGGCTAAAACGCCAAATATTTAAGTAACACAACGGTGCCTCTTTATTTCAGCTGACGAAGGAATTTTTATTCCAAAAGATCTTTTGCATACAGGATATTGTTTTCCTGATAAAGTAGACACTGTTGTTCTAGTTAAAACACTTTGTAAGAGATTTTAACATAACTTATCTGAAGTATTATACTGCCTCCGTGATTTGAACACGGGGAAGGTAGTCTGTATGGTTAATACAGATGCAGCTCACATATTAGTATTACACATAATATAGCTGAATACACTATACATTGTTTAGAGATAATCGCCTACTCTAATTGTGAGCTTGGTGTGAGTACAGTATTAAGGATATACACATATGATAATCCGTTAAAATATACTGTAAAATGCAGAGAAAAACACTCGGGGTAAGATTCCCCAATGGGATCTCGCCAACTGGGAAGGCGAACCCTTTGAGGTCAGTTGGGCCTTCTGCTTTGGCCAGATGCTTGCAAACCCCCCCCCCTCACAAAAAAATTCAAAAAACAAACAAATAAAAAACAACAAATAAAATCATAAAATCTGGTAAAGTTTGGCAAAGATCAGATGCAAAATGAAGGCCCTAGCGTATGACGAGGCAAATTATAGCATTTTTTAACAAAATCAAGGGCCATAACTCCACTGTTACTGGACCGATCTGGCTGGTTTTCGAACTTGACCGAGCTTTTATTGACATTAACAATCTATCAAGTTTGGTAAAGATCGGATGAAAAGTGAAGGAACTATCGTCTTAATGAGGCAAAATATAGCATTTTGAACTAAATCAAGGGCATTAACTCCGCTGTTACTGGTCCGATATGGATGGTTTTTGAACTTGTTCGAGCTTATTGATATTAACAATCTGATAAAGTTTGGTAAAGATCAGCCCCTATCGTCTTAACAAGGCAAAATATAGCATTTTGAACTAAATCAAGGGCCATAACTCCGCTGTTACTAGTCCGATATGAATGGTTTTCGAACTTGTCCAAGCTATCATTGATATTAACAATCTGATAAAGTTTGGTAAAGATCGGATGAACAAAGAAGCCCCTATCGTCTTGAGGCAAAATATAGCATTTTTAACTAAATCAAGGGCCATAACTCCGCTGTTACTAGTCCGATACGGCTGTTATTCGTACTTGTCCGAGCCTTCATTGATATTAACAAAGTGGTAAAGTTTGGTAAAGATAGGATGAAAAAAGGAGGCCTTATCTTCTTAACGAGGCAAAATATAGCATTTTGAACTAAATCAAGGGCCATAACTCCGTTGTTACTGGTCCGATCTGGCTGGTTTTCGAACTTGTCAGAGCTTTCATTGATATTAACAATCTGATAAAGTTTGGTAAAGATCGGATGAACAATGAAGCCCCTATCGTCTTAACGAGGCAAAATATAGCATTTTTAACTAAATCAAGGGCCATAACTCCGCTGTTACTTGTCCGACATGGCTGGTTTTCAAACTTGTTCGAGGTTTCAATCACATTAGCAATCTGATAAAGTTTGGTGAAGATCGGATGAACAGTGAAGCCCCTATCGTCTTAACGAGGCAAAATATAGCATTTTTAACTAAACCAAGGGCCATAACTCCGCTGTTACTAGTCCGATATGGCTGGTTTTCGAACTTGTCCGAGCTTTCATTCATATTAACAATGTGGTAAAGTTTGGTAGAGACAGGATGAAAAATGAAGGCCGTATTGTCTTAACGAGGCAAAATATAGCAATATAGCATTTTGAACTAAATCAAGAGCCATAACTCCGCTGTTACTGGTCTGATCTGGCTGGTTTTCGAACTTGTCCAAGCTTTTATTGATATTAACAAACTGTTAAAGTTTGGTAAAGATCGGATGAAAAATGAAGGCCCTATCGTCTTAACGAGACAAAAGTTAACGACGGACAGACGACGGACGGACGGAAGACGGACAACTCGCCATCCCATAAGCTCTGCTGGCCCCTGGCCAGTAGAGCTAACCAGGGCCATAACTCTGGTGTTGCTGACCAATTCAGCTGATTTTCGAACTTGTTCAAGGTATAATTGATATTAACAACCTTTGCAAGTTTGGTAAAGATCAAATAATAAATGAAGGTGCTAGAGCGTTCACAAGGCAGAAAATAGCAATTTTCAGAAAAAACAAGGGCCATAACTCCGGTGTTACTGATCCGATTTGGCTGGTTTTCGAACTTGTCCGAGCTTTCATTGATATTAACAATCTGTGCAAGTTTGGTAAAGTTCAAATAATAAATGAAGGTGCTAGAGTGTTCACAAGGCTTAATATGGCATTTTTCAGCAAAACAAGGGCCATAACTCCGGTGAAATTATTCCGATCTGGCTGGTTTTCGAACTTGTCTGAGCTTTCATTGATATTAACAATCTGTTCAAGTTTGGTAAAGATCGGATGAAAAATGAAGGCCCTATCGTGTTCACAAGACAAAAGTTAACGACGGACGGACGACGGAAGACGGACGACGGACGGACGACGGACAACTCGCCATCCCATAAGCTCTGCTTGCCCTTGGCCAGTAAAGGGCCAGCAGAGCTAAAAAGGCAAATATATGGCCGTGGTGAGCCTTTTGTTGATAATGGCACACCTAGTGCATGGCCCTCAGGCCATTACGGCACAACAAAAGGCACACTACGGCCATATATTAACCTCTAATTATTACCTTCTTTCACAATTGTATTTTCATCATCTTAGGTAAACTGTGTGAACTATAATGTTTTCCTTTTAATATTTACAAGAACAAAATCATAATGTTTCCATTGCTGAGATGTTGAGATTTAAAGTTGTTTTCAGTAGGTAATACAATTTGTGTTACTCAGTTTTTATCCTTAATATAGATTCTTTAGTAAAATAAAAATCCTTGGCAGAGTAAATAAATTATAATTTTCAGGATTATATTTATTGAATCAATATCACCCCAGTATACCGACAGGGAATGAAGCAGTTGGCAGCGATTGATAGAGTAGGTAGTGTCCAGAACGCAATGTCTGACAAAGGTAAGTATTTCAAGTAGTTTCCCCCTTTGTGAGGAGTATTGTCTAAAAGAACTACATAGGCTTAATGTGCACAAATTTTGGAATATGCAGCCATTTTTGGTGAAATATGAAGTTATATTATTTGAAATACAGCGACTGACAGTTAAGTTTTTTGTGCAAAAAAATATTTTTTTGACATTAACGAACAAAATGCTTGTACACATTTGAACATTCAGCTCATTTGGGCATATAGTCTTAAAAAACAATCATCCTAGCAAAACAATCATCCACAGTCAAAATTTCAACGCGCAAAATGCATTTCTTAAAGAGTTGTGAATTTTTAAACAAGATAAGGGTAAGAACAAATGCAGCAAAATCCAGCAGTTGTAAAATATTTTGGCAGCGACATGAAACAGTTGATCAAGATTTTTTCGCCATCAAATGAAATTGCGATTTTAAAGCTTATATTTATCCCAAATCGATAATGAATGTATTTTCAGCTTATCTTAGAACAAACAGTTATTACTGCAAACATTTCTGAACACTTACATCCTCTGTCAACGTTTTCGCGTCGAGAAAGTGTTTAGAAATGTTCGCAATAATAACTTTTGTTAGGAGTGAGGTAGTGCGACAAAACTTGCAGGGTAGGTAGGTTATATGGAAAGGAAGCTTGGGATTGCATTTGGGGCCACTGGTGTCAAGGTCACTCTGTTACGAAAAATAGAAAAATGGTTTCAGCTCAATAACTTTTATTAGGAGTGAGGTATTCCAACGAAACTAGTTGGGTAGGTAGCTTATATGGAAAGGAAGATTGGGATTGCATTTGGGGTCACTGGGGTTAAGGTTGCTGTTACTAAAAATAGAAAGGTTTTCACTCAATATATCTTTCGTTAGGAGTGAGGTATTGAGGCAAAACTTGCTGGATAGATAATTTATATGGAAACGAAGCATGGGATTGCATTTTGGGTCACTAGGGTCAAGGTCGTTGTTATTGAAAAAAATGTTTTCCCCTCCATAACTTGTTAGAAGTGAGGTATTGCGGCGAAACTTGCTGAGTAGATAGCTTATATGGAAAGGAAGGTTGGGATTGCAAGAACAAGGTCACTGTTAATAAAAACAGAAAAATGGTTTCCATTCAATAACGTTTGTTAGGAATGAGGCACTGTGACGAAGGAGTAACGTATTTCGGCGAAACTTGCATATGGTAATTCATAAGGAAACGAATCTTAGGATTGCATTTGGGATAACTGGGGTCAAGGTCACTTTGCTAAAAGTATTTCGGCGAAACTTGAATATGGTAATTCATATGGAAACGAATCTTAGGATTGCATTTGGGATAACTGGGGTCAAGGTCACTTTGCTAAAAATAGAAAAAAGGTTTCCACTCAATAACTTTGTTAGGAGTGAGATTATGCAAAGGAACTTGCTATTAGGTAGCTTATATGGAAAGGGAGCTTGGGATTGCATTTGGGGTCACTGGTATCATTGGCAAGGTCAGTTACTAAAACTTGAAAAATGGTTTCTGCTCAATAACTTTTATTAGGTATGAGGTATTGCGCTGAAACTTCCTGGGTAGGTAGCTTATTTGGAAGAAAGTTTGGGATTGCATTTGGGGTCACTGGTGTCAAGGTCAAGGTTGTTGTTTCTTAAATAAGAAAAATGTTTCCACTCAATAACTTTTGTTCAACTGAATAACTTTTTGTAGGAGTGAGATATCGCAATGAAACTTGCTTGGTAGGTAGCTTATCAAGGTCACGTCACTGCTACTAAAAATAGAAAAAACCGATTTCCAGGCAATAATTTCAGTTAGGACTGGGATATTTGAAACATTGTAGTTAGTTATGGAAAACCTGTTCTTTATGGAATTTCCACGTTTCTTTTTTTCCTTTTATGTCGAGTGCAAAATCCAGGTCAGTAGCTTTAAGGTCAAGGTCACACTTGGAGGTCAAAGGTCAGAAAGAAGTTCTTTCATGTCCATATTATGATGTTATCACATATTGTTCATATAGTCACAAACCACTTTGGGGGCATTTATCACTTACAGGGACATTTCTTGTTTCTTTATTTGTTTATAAAAAAACAAACAAACATACATGTTTGAAATACAAACAATACTTTTAAAATTGTATTTATGTGCCATTATCATTTCTTGTAATTAGATATATGATAATTGAATACATGGCTGTGTTAAAATTATTTTAACTGTGTCACCTCAGAACTAAATAGAGCATTACAAATGGATGAAAGGCGATAATAGAGGCTAACACGCTGATTCACAGGATACTGTGAAAAACAAAGTGAACGATTACTGCACAAACTTAAAGGTTAACAGACTGAAACGTGTAATGCTATTTAGAGATCAATCACTGCCAGTAAAAATATGAACAACAGCCGTGTGCACTCAGCGTGTTTTTCCGTGGATAACAGTTTTGTGCTAACATTTGGGTTAAACATTTTTCGGGCAGCTTCAAACATTTCGGTCCATAACCTGTATACGCTTATGTAAATGTCCGAAATGATCAAACTGTTGATTAATAAGTATTGTAAGGTCATGCAACCATTACTTAGAATCAGACAAGTCATGTGGTAATTACTCTGGATTGATATGAATAAACAATGAGTTGCGACAATAATTGAATACTATTATTATCCCATCAAATTAAAGGTTTTGTGAAAATCATCAGTTATACTTAGAGTGAGTTATACTTAGAGTGATTAGGCCAGAAAAAAAAATACCTGTGTTTCTGGTTACCCGACCGTCCCTATTTTTTGGCGCCGACCCTACAGTTTTTTTATCCAAAAAAAAATTTAAAAAAAAAAGTACGAAAAAGCTGGGTACGAAACGGTTATGTACGGAAAGATTGAATACGAAACATGCGCTAAAACCCGTTTTGGTTATTCGTATTGGAAAATGCAGTCATGGGACAGAGCAGAAGTTGTGAAAAACATTAATCATAACATGCTGCCAGCAGATTTGTTCTTCCAATACCACCCAGCCTCAGGAAAATTACAAAATTCAATCGTATGTAAACTCGTAATGGCAGAAAATATGTGTTTTCAATTTATTTTATTCAAAACAAACAAGTTAAGAAGATATCATGAGGTTGTTTACCTTCTCTCCTTGCAAAATCACTACAAATTAACTACTTGACAAAGTTAAAGATACCTTTAACATCGTCCAAATCACATAGGCAAAAAAAAAAAAAAAAAAAAAAAAAAAGAAAAGAAAAAATTTACCGACCTACCTACCCTAATTTTTTCAGCAGAGTAACCAGAAACACAGGTATTTTTTTTTCTGGCCTTAAGTTGTTTGGAGGATATTCATGATGAGACAAACGGTGACTCGAGTATTTTTGACTTCACAAAGAAATTAGGCCCATGGTTATTTGCAAGAAAAGGCATTCTTGATTCCAACTCCATTCACAGTTGGACTTTGGAAAGTATCTGATCCTTGTATCCAGTATTGTCATAGAAATATAGTTATAAAAAACGGAAACTATTTTTCTAAATTTAGTAACAGTAACCTTGACCCCAGTGGCCCCAAAGAAAATCCCAACTTTCCTTTCTTTTTCTATGTTTAGTAACAGTAACCTTGACCTTCTAGTGGAAAACAAGTATAAGCTACTGGAAGGTAGGAAGCATTTATACACATTAAATTTATACCACACTACATGTTCGTCATTAGTCAACGGCAAACATCATCGCATCTTCACAGAAACAGACTTGCCAAAAATACTATGCCTAGCAGAGTCTGAAATCGGATGAGATATGGAACCTTCTAACAGCATTGATTTGCCGGAATCACTGTCCGACTTGTTTGATGATGGAGATGATGCTGATGATGAAAATGACAGCACACTTCTAAAGAAATGTATTATAGAAAACTATCCTAAACTGTCCGTCAGTTTTGATGAGGATGATGATGTTACCACTCTTCTGAAACAAGTGTATGCCACAGAGAGTAGCGCAGAAGAAATGCACCTTAAACACGATCGTTTTGTGTCAACGCAGAAAGATGAACTGACCTTATATAGTGTGTGATAAAACTACGCAAAGTTGTGATGATTTTTTTTCTGCATATGAGTATGTCAAGGAAATACTTCGAGGTATACAAGAGGAGGTAACTCAGCTAAAAAGTTGCCTGAATGTGCATATATATCTTTATCACAGCTATCTGTTATTCATGACGAGATAAAAAGCATAAAAATGCAAAACTCGGTAATTGCGCAATGTACTCAAAGACAAATTGAGACTGTCAGTGAGTGTAATAAAGAAATTGAGGCTAAAGTTTGCCAATCAACTGAAGTGCTACAAAGAAGACTGCAATCAATCTCTGATTATCAAAAATCAAAGAATGAATGATCAACATCCAGAGAGGACACGACATCCATACTTCTTCAAACCGAAAGAAGGGATCTTGACGGAAAGGAAGTTATAAATAACTCGTCGTCCACAGTTCTTCAACCCAAAAGAGGTGAGCATACACCAATTCATAGCAGGAATGTCATTGTAAACCACCGTCAGATTCAATACTAGGAAACCGAACACTTGTAATCGGTGATTCCATTTTAAAAGGCGTAAATTGGCGTTGGTTGATGACGACTGTTGATATTAAAACATTAAGAGGTGCTACAAAACACGGCTGATGCACACACTTCAAGAAACAGACCTTGGCCAGTACTCCACAGTGATACTGTACATAGGCGGAAACGACGCTGCCGAAAAGAAGCCTAACTCATTTTATCAGGATATTGCCAACATTTGCGAGTTATTGAAGAAAGAAAATTGTACAATTTATATCTGTACAATGTGTCCCCGTACAGATGTTGAAGTCAAGCCAGTTAATGACATCATCACAGAAATGTGCGACGGATGCTCAGAGCATTTCATTGACTGCTTCTCCTCATTTATTTATGGAAATGGTAGTGTTGTTAAGCGTTTCTACGTACGGGATGGCATACATCTTAGCATCGACGGCACTAGAACGTTTTTACACATTATAAACAAGTCACTGACTATTCTGAAGCGTAGTGGTACCGTACAGCTTGCGGAGCATTGGGCGGGAAACCAAAGTTGTCACGTGAAAAACTCTATAGTAGAGATTATCAAAGAACTTCAGAGAATAGGACGGAAAACTATCATGATCACGTTAACAGTTCTCGAAGAGGTTATGCAGATGGAAACGCGTCTGGCAGTCGAAAGCGTGATCACGCTAACAAATATCGAGGTTATGGCAAACGACAGTGGAATCTCAGAAACAGTCACTGCTGGAATTGTGGACGTGACAATCATAGCACACGTGACTGTTGGCATAACAGTAAATAGGAATTCAATGACAGATGCTCATTCTCTTATAAATGTGAGAACAAGTTTGACGTTTTAAATTGTTTAAACACAATCTCTGTTCTTCCTGTGATTTCTGGGGTACTGCAAGGTTCTATCTTAGGACCGCTACTCTTTCTGTTATATGTCAATGACATACCTTTGTATATTGAGCACACAAATGTAGATATGTAAGCAGACGATACAACACTTTGTGCATTTGGGAAAACAATATTGTGTATTCAGACTAAATTGCAAACAGATTTAAACAATGTAAATGATTGCTGCACGATAAATAATATGATTATTAGTCCCATTAAGTCAACTTGTATGATAATTGGACCAAATAAAACTTTAGCAAATTGTGCAGCATTGTTGCTTCAAATTAATAATACAGATATTCAAAATGTAAAAGTACAAAAGTTACTAGGCATCTATATTGATGAATCATTATCTTGGAAAAATCATATATGTAAAACATGTACTAAACTTGTGTCAAAAATAAATCTGTTAAGGGTGCCCTCTGCTGAGGTTTTGGATTTTTGCACTTCCGGAAATTTACATTTGTTATATTTCAAAAATTATAATAAAACTGGAAAAAATAATTATACAGTAACAAACTCATGCCCAATAGGGATATTTTAGTGCAAAAAAAATGAACATTTTTAAGAATTTTTTTTTTACCTCACATTTTGTGCCCAAAATTGACAATTTTTAACATAAGCCAAAATGGGGGGTAGGGGTACAAAAGATGGTATTTCTCAAAAACCATTTAAGATATTCACTTAATTTAAACTTTATTACAAAGACATGTATTAGCATATACATAGACAGGAATAAAAAGTATTTTCCTATTATTTGTTACAGACCTATGCCGTTATATGTCAGAGCTCGTCGAAATCTAAAAAAGCACATTTTTTTCTCAGTTTTTATTGAATATCTTTCTTATATGCACACCGACCCCCAATTTTTATTTTTTCATTCTGATACTCAGGTCTTGTATATATTGTAGACAAAATATCTCAAAAAGTTATCTGTTCCTTTATCATGAAAAATTTATGGATCACAAATTTAACAAGAGGTCAATGACCTTGAAGCTCTACTGATTGATTTTGTTTTCAGGAAGAAGTCGCTACAAACTTGTTTTTTGAAAATCTATTTTTAGCAGTGGCGGCCATCTTGAATTTCCGGCCGACCTGAAATTTTGCTAGGATCAATTAGACATCAAGAGCAACATTCCTGTGAAGTTTCATGAAAATCCGTCAAGTAGTTTCAGAGGAGTAGTCGCTACAAGTTTTCATTATATAACTCTATGTAAACAAAGATGGCCGCTGACAGCCATGTTTAACATTGAATCAAAATAATGTTCGACTCGGATAACCATCATGTCATGCTGATAATTTTAGAAAAAGTCCCATATCAATATCACTTATAGTTTTCAAGAAGTAGTCGCTACAAACTTATTTTTTTTAAATCTATTTTTAGCTGTGGCGGCCATCTTGAATTTCTGGCCGATCTGAAATTTTGCTAGAATCAATAAGACATCAAGAGCAACATTCCTGTGAAGTTTCATGAAAATCCATCAAGTAGTTTCAGACGAGTAGTCGCTACAAGTTTTCAATATATAACTCTATGTAAACAAAGATGGCCACTGGCAGCCATGTTTAACGTCAAATCAAAATAATGTTCGACTCGGATAACCATCATGTCATGCTGATCATTTTAGAAAAAGTCCCATATCAATATCTCTTATAGTTTTCAAGAAGTAGTCGCTACAAACTTATTTTTTAAAAATCTATTTTTAGCCGTGGCGGCCATCTTGAATTCCCGGCCGACCTGAAATTTTGCTAGGATCAATTAGACATCAAGAGCAACATTCCTGTGAAGTTTCATGAAAATCCGTCAAGTAGTTTCAGAGGAGTAGTCGCTACAAGTTTTCATTATATAACTCTATGTAAACAAAGATGGCCGCTGGCAGCCATGTTTAACGTCGAATCAAAACGATTTTCGATAAGGACCAACATCATGTCATCCTGATCATTTTAGAAAAAGTCCCATATCAATATCTCTTATAGTTTTCAAGAAGTAGTCGCTACAAACTTATTTTTTAAAAATCTATTTTTAGCCGTGGTGGCCATCTTGAATTTCCGGCCGACCTGAAATTTTGCTAGGATCAATTAGACATCAAGAGCAACATTCCTGTGAAGTTTCATGAAAATCCGTCAAGTAGTTTCAGAGGAGTAGTCGCTACAAGTTTTCATTCTATAACTCTATGTAAACAAAGATGGCCGCTGGCAGCCATGTTTAACGTCGAATCAAAACAATTTTCTTCAAGGACCAACATCATGTCATGCTGATCATTTAAGAAAAAGTCCCATAGCAATATCCCTTAGAGTTTTCAAGAAGTAGTCGCTACAAACTTGTTTTTTAAAAACCTATTTTTAGATCTGGCGGCCATCTTGGATTTCACATCTACATGAATTTTTGCTAGGATCAACTAGACTTCATGGGCAACATTTCTGTAAAGTTTCATGAAAATCCATTCAGTAGTTTCAGAGAAGTAGTCGCTACAAAAAAAGTTAACGGACGGACAGACGGACGGACGGACGGACGGACAGACGGACGGACGACGGACACCGCACCACGGCATAAGCTCTGCTGATCTCTGATCAGTAGAGCTAAAAATGCAATTTATAGTAAACTGGGTGGGGTAATGACAAGGGATGTACTAATTTTTCAGATGGTGATAAAAATACCCCAACCCTTAATTTTTTCGTCCTAAAGTATGATCTATTACATTAAAAAAGACGAAAAATCGATACCTGTTCTGCAAACCACACTACACACATGTAAGTTGCCATACACAATTTGCAGCTGATTCAGAATTTAAAACCGCACTGTGAGAGTGTATTACTAAAAATTAATTTTGCGAAAAAGTTAAATCACCGACCCATCATTATTTTTCCAGAAACTAACTAGTAATATGTTAGTCTTCATAAAAAACAGGGAAATAAAAAATTCTATCTGTTCTGATATTCACCAGAGGGCACCCTTAAAAGGATCTCCTACTACCTAACATATGACATGAAACAATTGTTCTATAACTCATATATTATGTCTACATTTGATTATGGCTGTATAACATGGAGTCAAACAAATAAATCCTCTATTGATAGAATACTTAAAATTCAAAAGAGGGCTGCAAGAATCATTCTCATGAAGCCTATAACACACCGTCTAAAATAATGTTTGAAGAACTGAAGTGTCTTACCTTTCAACGAAGATTTAAATATCACACATGTGTTATGATTTATAAATAACTAAACAATTTAACACCTGATTACATAACCGATTTATTATCGTTCTCTATAAATTCAAATTATAACTTAAGATCTGTTGCTAGAAAGGATATTGCCCATTAAACACTTAGAACAAACATTCTTAAATGTACTTTTGGTTATTCAGGAATGGTAGTTTGGAACATGATCCCCGTTGATATACAAGCCTTTAGTTACATTTCAGAGTAAATTAAAATCATTTCTTTTAATGAAATATGTTACGAAAGTATGAAAATGTGTCTGTCTTGTTGCAGTTATAAATTGATGCATGTATTGTTTTATCTTGCATTATATGCTTACATTGTTATATTTTGTTGATTTATAGATGGCCATATTGTAAAAAAGGCTTGTGTAAATGCTATGTCTTAATATGTTACCTTCTTGAAATAAAGTTATTATTATTATTATTATAGTGGCCCCAAAGAAAATCCCAACTTCTCTTTCCAAGCTACCTACCCAGCAAGTTTCGTCGCCATACCTCACTCTTTATAAAAGTTACTGAGCAGAAACCATTTTTCTATTTTTAGTAACAGTGACCAGTGACCTTGACCCCAGCAGCCCCAAATGTAATCCCAACACTCCTTTCCATTTAAGCTGCCTCCCTGCAAGTTTCATTGCAATAACTCATTCCTAACAAAAGTTATTGAGCTGAAAGCAAAAGTCTGATGCCGCTCGCCTGTCCGCCCACCCGCCAAACAACATACACCAAACTAATAACCAGGCTTTTCCAAAGGAAACCCTGGATTTTTGACAGTTTTCTTTCCTAAGGGCCATGGAATCTATTGATCTTGTTACTTGACTTTTGTTAAATTTCACAGAATATCAATTTTGTATTCATGTGGCATGTACAATTTGTTTCGATCAAATCAGTATGATTAAAATAGGTTTTACAACAGTTTATCCAAGGGTAAAAACAGCTATTCTTCTCTGTGACCATGATACAAACATTGAAGATATATATGAGCTTACCCACAGAACAGAAAGAAATCACACAGTCCCATGACATACTGATAGTTAAATATCAATAAAACGTCATGTTAAGATATAGTCCCATAATTGTACCCAGACACACTATAAAATGAACATAATTTTTTTTTACCTGTTTTGCTTTCCCGATATACTAGACACACTTTTCCAAATCCATCACAGGGGTCCAGCTCATACACTTTACTTCTACTATCAAATGTTGGCTTCTCATAACCTGAAAAACAGAAAACAACTATGTTTAAATATGTATTTAGGTAATTAACACTATGGCATCCCTTTTCCGCCATCATAGAGCCTTCACTGTTGCTTCTTTTTTCAATATATAAACATGATAAATGAAAATTTATTCAATATTATATGACAATACTGGATTCAGGGATCAGTTTTTGATACTTTTCAAAGTCCAACTGTGAATGGAGTTTGAATCAAGAATGCCTTTTCTTGCAAATAACCATGATGGGCCTAATTTCTTTGTGAAGTCAAAAATACTCGAGTCACCGGTTGTCTCATCATGAATATCCGCCAAACAACTTAATCACTCTAAGTATAACTTATGTTTTTCACAAAACCATTAATTTGATGGGATAATAACAGTATGATAAATTTTGTTAATTTTAATATTTGTCGATTATACTTACGACAACATTACAATTGCAATAACCTTGATCCACGAATGGAAAAAACTTCCCCAAATCCCCTTCCCGGGACTCCCGGCATCAAGAGAGCAGCCAAATACACCCGTACATGCAGAGTTACCTCCTCTTTCCACAAATAAGTCCTAAATTTAAGGAGGGGTGGGTAGTATAATAGACAAATATTAAAATTAACAAAATTTATCATATTGGTCTATAGATAACTTAAGACAACATTACAATTGCGACTTTAACACAAGAGCTAGGGTGGAATAATGTAACCTGTTATGAGTGCCTGAATATGTCAAGGGGATTTGAACAACTCTGAACAAAAGTAACAAAGCACGATCAAACCTGCTCTAATCACAAGTAATTAAAGCAGATGAGAGCATGAACACAAGCAACTAACACTCATCATAGCGTACACTGGGATCCTGACTGGCGACAGAGCCGGTAGGTGGAGCCTCTAAAACTTCTTAGATGGGCAGATGAATGTTACAAGGTGAATATGGCACCCTCATAAGTCCTTCAATTCGGTCAAGGACAATAAGTCTTATATAACTCTATGTAAACAAAGATGGCCACTGGCGGCCATGTTTAGGGTCGAATCAAAATAATTTTTCGACAACGATCAACATCATGTCATGCTGATAATTTTAGAAAAAGTCCCATATCAATATCACTTATAGTTTTCAGGAAGTAGTTGCTACAAACTTGTTTTTTAAAAATCTATTTTTAGCCATGGCGGCCATCTTGAATTTCCGGCCAACCTGAAATTTTGCTAGGATCAACTAGACACCAAGAGCAACATTCCTGTGAAGTTTCATGAAAATCCGTCAAGTAGTTTCAGAGGAGTAGTCGCCACAAGATTTTCCTATATAATTTGATGTAAACAAACATGGCCGCTGGTGGCCATGTTTGAAATCCAATCAAAATGAACTTTGGTTAGGACCAACTACATGTCGTGCCAGTCATTTTGGTAAAGGTTCCAAATCAATAGCTCTTATGGTTTTTCAGAAATAGTCGCCACAAAATCGCATTTTTAAAATCTGTTTTTAGCCGTAGCGGCCAGCCATCTTTTAATTTCCGGCCGACCTGAATTTTTGCTAGGATGAACTAGACATCAAGAGAAACATTCCTGTTAAGTTTCATGAAAATCTGTCAAGTAGTTTCAGAGGAGTAGTCGCCACAAGTTTTTCCTATATAACTCTATTAACCAAAGATGGCCACTGGCGGCCATGTTTGACATCCAATCAAAATGAACTTTGGTTAGGACCAACTACATGTCATGCCAGTCATTTTGGTAAAGGTTCCAAATCAATATCTCTTATGGTTTTTCAGAAGTAGTTGCCACGAAATTGCATTTTTAAAACCTATTTTTAGCCGTAGCGCCATCTTGAATTTCCGGACAACCTGAATTTTTGCTAGGATCAACTAGACATCAACAGTAACATTCCTGTGAAGTTTCATGAAAATCCGTCAAGCAGTTTCAGGGGAGTAGTCGCCACAAGTTTTTCCCATATAACTCTGTGTAACCAAAGATGGCTGCTGGCAGCCATGTTTCACATCCAATCAAAATGAACTTTGGTTAGGACCAACAACATGTCATGCCAGTCATTTTGGTAATGGTTTCAAATCAATATCCCTTATGGTTTTTGAGAAGTAGTCGCTACAAAATCGGATTTTTAACATCTATTTTTAGCCGTGGTGGCCATCTTGAATTTCCGGCCAACCTGATTTTTTGCTAGAATCAACTAGACATCAAGAGCAATATTCCGGTGAAGTTTCATGAAAATTCGTCAAAAAGTTAACGGACAAACGGACGGACGGGCACAGCAACATGGCATAAGCTCTGCTGATCAGTAGAGCTAAAAATGAACAAGATGCTCAAGTATTGCAGAGCAATACACGTCCCCTACCAGGCATTTTTTCACTAACAGTGACCTTGACCATTAAGACAATGCTAAACTTGCTTTTCATATAAGCCACCTTAACACCAAGTTCTGGCCAATATCTCTTTCCTAAGTAAAGTTAACGAGCAGAAACAGTTGTTCTAGTTTTAGGAACAGTGAACTTGACCCAGTTAATCCAAATGCAATCCAAGCTTTCTTTTCAAATAAACTACCTACCCATAAATTTTCAGTACAATATCTCATTCCTATGTAAAGTTATTGAGCAAAAATTATTTTTCTATTTTAGTAACAGTGACCTTGACCTTGATCCCAGTGGCCCCAAATACAAACCCAAACTTGCATTTCGTATAAGCTACCACCCATCAAGATTCAGGCCAATACATCATTCCTAACTAAAGTTATTGAGCGGAAACCATTTTTCTATTTTAAGTAACATTGACCTTGACCCCAGTGACCCCAAATGCAATCCCAAGCTTCCTGTTCATGTAAGCTACCTACCCATAAAGTTATTGAGCAGAAACCATTTTTAGTGTATTTTGTGTATTTTATACAATTTCTGTTGCCATAGCAACCACAATTTTTGACGTATTAATAAAATAAAATGATGTGCATGATCTCCTCACTCCTTTACCCACAAACAAGTTTTCATTAAATTATCTTAAGCATTTCTTTTGTTATCAAAGGATCCATATTTTTTTTGTGTATTTTTACTATTTCCATTGCCATAGCATATTTTTTGTCAAATCAACAAAATAAAATAGCGTGCATAGTCCCCCTCACTGCCCTCTACCAACATGCCAAGTTTCATAAAAGAAAATTCTCATTATTGCAGGATCCATATTTGTGGGACCGACTGAATGACAGACGAATGGACAGGGGACAAACCTGTAGTCCCCTCCGGTGTCACACCAGTAGGGGACTAAAAAGTAAAATAAACAAGACTTAGTGGTTCCCTTTGTACAAGAAATAATTGAAACATTTTGTCTATGGTGGCCATCTTGGATGTCGCATTGACCTAATCTTAATAAATTTGAAAAACATTCGCCTAAGGATCATCCAAAAATTTGACCAAGTAGTTTATGAGAAGAAGATTTCTTAAAGATCTTCTCTATATAACTCGTGTAAAAATGTGACCCCCGGTTGGGGACAGATATCAGATATGACCCAAGGGTCACCATTTGAACAAACTTGGTAGAGGACCATAAGCTAATAGTAAATGCAAAATATTAAACCTCTGGTGAGAAGAAGACTTTTTTTTAAAGTTTTTGCCTATATAAGTCTATGTAAAACATGTGACCTTTGGGGCAGGCCAAATGTGACCCCAAGGTTACCATTTGGTAGAACACACCATAAGCTTATAGTAAATGCAAAATAGTAAATATCTGGCTCTTGTAGTTTCAGAGACGATTTTTTAAGTACTTCCCTATACAAGTCGATGTAAAACATGTGACCCCAGGCTCACCATTTCAATAAATTTGGTAGAGGACCATAAGCAATATATGAGAACTCTATACATTGTGGTTTTGGAGAAGATTTTTCAAGTTTTTCACTATGTAAGTCTATGTAAAATGTGCAAAATCTCCATATACAAACCCCAGGACCCAGCCATTTTGATCTTATAGAGACAAAAAACACAAACTTGAAAGTTTAGTAGCTATTCTAAAACATTGTTGTCAAAATCTATCTTACCATTGTGGAGAAGACGATTTTTTAAAGTTTTGGCTGATTTTAGCAATGGCAGCCATCTTGAATGTCAGATTGACAAATACAAAATCCCAGCCCACTCAAAAGCATCCACCGGAAATTTTAGTAAAATTGGCTGAGTGTTAACAGATGCCAATGCCCATAGACAATGGACAATGCCCACACCCACAACCATGCACTCGCCCATGCCACCATATGAAATACTATTGGATAAGACCTGCCTTTGACCAGCAGAGCTAAAAGTACATGTAGATACAAAATTCTGCAGACTGGTAGAACTTATGATTTTGAATTTTAACTGCATGACACCACAAATGAGGCCACATTGATGTCTGAAAAGACAACCAGGACTCCGGAAATTTAAATATGCCAGTTGGTCCGATATTGTAGATATACCCCAACTGCAAAACTGAGAGCCCCTGCCCCACCCTCCCCCAATGTCGCCTCCCAATCAAAGACTCAAATCCCCCTCTTCACAAAATCAGTGTTAACAGACCGTAGGGGATGTGCGTACATGGGTAACACCAATGTCACCCCATCGCCTGAAGAAAAAAAACTACTCACCGGAAGTTTCATAAAAAGAAAACAAAAGGCCAAAGAGGGCCTGTATTGCTGTACTGGCTTTATGGAGTCTGGGGTGGGGGGAGGGGTGATAAATTAGTTGTTGTGGCAAATATGACAAAACACTGTGTCCTGCAATGAGTAAAATGGCAGTCGAACAAATCACTTACTGCAAGTTACCCAAATTGTACCCATGTAGAGCCAAAACTCTGAAATAGTAAATTACTGCAACTTCCGCTCCCCAAGGTGTATCCCTGTAGAGGGGCCCCTTTACACAGGAGGTCAAATCCCATTTTATATATGTTGTGCCTCTAGTCCCTAAATGACCATAGCAAATTAGAATTAAATGCAGTCACATTTGGACAAGATATGCATTTTTTTTACTTGATTACCCCCTAGGTAGCACCAGGGGATGGGGCCAAAAATGAAAACTTTTTGTGCATCTGCACATCCTTAACTAAGAAACACAACACACATAAACTTGAAATCTCTCAGAATATAGAGGGAGTTACTTGATTACCCCTAGGTAGCCCCAGGGCATGGGGCCAAAAACGAAAAAAAAAAGGTGCATCTGCACATCCTTAACTAAGAAACACACCACACATGAACTTGAAATCTCTCAGACTGAGAGTATAGAGGGAGTTAGCATCACATGACAGAAACTTCATAATAGTAAATAACTGCAAGTTCCCCAAGTAGTACCACAGTCAAGGGGCACTTTGTGCAGCAGGTGAAACCCGTTTTATATACTCCATAAATGACCATACCAAAATTAGAACTTTTTTTATGTGTTATTTTGCTGGAGGGCTGGCGTGGCGCAGTCGGTAGCGCGGCGGATTTGTAACCGGAGGCCCCGGGTTCAATCCTCCGTGGTGCCACTGAGTTCCGTCGGTGTGTTCTTGGGCAAGACACTTTTCCTTAGCCTCGTCCGTCGGATGGGGACGTAAACCGGGCGGTCCCGTGTATCGGTCTATCAACCGAGCACGTTAAAGAACCATAGGAATCTATTCGATAATAAGAGTAGGGCAGGTTCCCGGATTCCTATGTATCCTTCCCCTCTCTCTGGGGCGGCTCTAAATAACCTGTACTGTGTTGATGAGCCGTTAAACAACATTCAATTTGCTGGATTACCCCACTAGGGGATCCCAGTGGATGGAGTCAAAATAGCAAATCTTATTGCGCAGCCATCTACACATCTAAGAAACACCAGAAATGAACTTGATATCTCAAAGAGTATAGAAGAAGTTATAGCTTCACAAGGCAGAAACTATGCAATAGTAAATTAAAGTAAGTTCTCTTGTAGAGTGGCCGCTTTATGAAGGAGGTCATGTGCACAACCCATTTTATATATACTTAAAGAAAAAAGAAACGCAACTTTTTTAGAGACAGTATAAAAGTATACATCACGAGTCATCATTCATCAATAATTCAGGATTTTTGTCAAATTTGGTAAAGACGCCGTCACATAGCCGTTGAACAAAATTTCACAGCATACGGTATCTGTCCATCTTGTCGGACATAAATGCATTATAATAAGACTATTTCAAGGTCTGAGAGAGACTGTTTGACCAACAACCGAGTCTCGAGTCCATCAATGGCCATACCAAATTTGAATCATAACCATTCACATTTGGACAAGATATGTATTTTTTGTGGCTTTTGACTCGATTACCCTCTAGAGTGGGTGAAGCCAAAATCCGTGACATTATTGTGCATCTAGACATCCTAACTAAGAAAAACACCACACAAGAACTTGAAATCTCAAAGGGTATAGAAGGAGTATGTGCCATAAAGCCAAAACTCTCAAATAGTAAATTACTGCAACTACAATTCAGCTCCCCAAGTTGTATCCCTGTAGAGCAGCCCCTTTACACAGGAGGACAAAACCATTTTATAAATGTTGTGCCTCGAGTCCCTAAATGATCATACCAAATTAGAATCAAATACATTCAAATATGGACAAGATATTCCATTTGTTGTGTTTTTTACCTTATTTCCCTCTATGGAGCCCCCGAGGATGGAGCCAAAATATGAAAACTTATTGCACATCTACAAATCCTTAACTAAGAAATACATCAAATATGCATGAACTTGAAACCTCAAAGCGTACAGAAGGAAATAACGTCACAAGCCCGAAACTTGTAGTAGTGTAAATTACTGGAAGTTCCCCAAGTTGTACCCCTGTAGAGTGGTCCCTTAATGCTGGAGGTCAAAACCAGATTTAAATATGCTGTTCCTCGAGTCCCTAAATGACCATACCAAACTAGAATCGAAACCATTCACATCTGGACAAGATGAGTATTTTTTGGTAAATTTTGACACAATTACCAATTATCACTTAAGGTTTTTGAGAAGTCGTTGCCACAATGTCGCATTTTTAAAAGCTATTTTTAGCAGTGGCGGCCATCTTGAATTTCCTACCGCCGTTAATTTTTGCTAGGATCAACTAGACATCAAGAGCATCATTCGTGTCAAGTTCCATGAAATTCCATCACAGTTTCAGAGGAGTAGTTGCCACAAGATTTTCTTAAATTACTCTATGTAAACAAAGACGACCACTGGCAGCCATGTTTGAAATCCAACTACATGTCGTGTCATTCATTTTGGTAAAGGTTCCAAATCAATATCACTTACGGTTTTTGAGAAGTAGTCACAACAAAATCGCATTTTTAAAAGCTATTTTTAGCAGTGGCGGCCATCTTGAATTTCCTACCGCCGTTAATTTTTGCTAGGATCAACTAGACATCAAGAGCATCATTCGTGTCAAGTTCCATGAAATTCCATCACGTAGTTTCAGAGGAGTAGTTGCCACAAGATTTTCTTAAATAACTCTATGTAAACAAAGACGACCACTGGCAGCCATGTTTGAAATCCAACTACATGTCGTGCCATTCATTTTGGTAAAGGTTCCAAATCAATATCACTTACGGTTTTTGAGAAGTAGTCACCACAAAATCGCATTTGTAAAATCTATTTTTAGCCGTGACAGCCTTACTGAATTTCTGGGAGCTTTTAATTTTGCTAGGATTAACTAGACATGAAGAGCAACCTTCCTGTTAAGTTTCATGAAAATCCGTCAGGTAGTTTCAGAGGAGTAGTCACCACAAGTTTTTCCTATATAACTAACTCTATGTAAACAAAGATGGCCACTGGTGGCCATGTTTGACATCCAATCAAAATGAACTGTGGATAGGATTAACTACATGTCGCACCAGTCATTTTGGTAAAGGTTCAAAATCAATATCACTTACGGTTTTTGAAAAATAGTCGTCACAAAATTGAATTCCTAAAATCTATTTTTAGCCATGGTGGTCATCTTGAATTTCCGGCCAACCTGAATTTTTGTTATGTTCAACTAGGCATCAAGAGCAACATTTCTGTGAAACAAAGCTTAAATGTTTTCATCCCGACAACTTCTTTCAACTAGACAACTATCAGTTATTTAGAAAAGACAGAGTAATTTCAAAAGAACGAAAGGAAGAAGGGGGTGGAATTGTTGTCTATGGAATGGCGTTAAGGTTGAGAGAAGGAGTGATATTGAGACAAATTGAAGGTTTATGGTTAGAAGTCTTTCCAAAAAATTTGAAGATTTTTCTGGTAGGTATGATTTACAGGCATCCAAATGAAACTATTGTATGGAATGAAAAATTTGAACATTTAATAGAAAAGGTACTAGAATCACAAAAAGAGATGTACTTGTTAGGAGATTTTAATACGGACCTGCTAAATGAACAGATAAAAAAGTCATGGTTAGAATATATGGAACCATTTGGTCTATTTCAAAAAGTAACTAAACTAACCAGGAAAGCCACAAATTCAAAAACCCTGATAGATCATATATACTGCAATGTGCGAGCAAATATTAGCTCTATCGATATCCCTCACATAGGATTAAGTGACCACTTTCCTCTATTTCTTACTCGAAAAACAAATTGTGCACAGCCTAAACTGTCACATCATACTACAGTCGAACCACGATAGCTCGAAGTCAGCGGGACCATAGGAATATGTTCGAGCTATCGGTGGTTTCGAGGCATCGAGGTAACGGTAAAAAACCAAAATATCAATCCGAATTTGTGTACCACCCGAAATAGTGTTACTTGTGTACGTGATGTATCGTTCTCAGTATGTTTTTTTATGTTCATGCATGTTTGTTTAAACCTCATAACGGATATATAACATGTAATTGTTACACTGAAAATACAAGAAAAACTGCAATAATGTGTTTGTTTTATCATTTATTTAAAGAAATATCACACTAATAGGTTTTAACATACATTCCGGAAGTCCGAAAAATGAGAACAAGGTAATACTGGTTTCGGTACAGAAAATTGAATAGAATAGACTATAGCGTAGCACATAATTCACTGTTGAAATATCTTACTATATATACGTTTTTGTTTATACAGTTGTTTTATTTAAAAACGTTTGTTATGATTGCTTTGCACACGACTTCATCAATTCATCTTTCACAAGTAATTAAAAAGTGAACACGCTTTAGTTTAATTATTGTTTTATTTTTATTAAAACCAGTCAACAGACATTAATTAGAAAATCAACCGTGTTTAATTTATCGTAATTAACAGTAAACGAAGTTCACTAAACATAAATTTTATCTGTCTATTATCGCTTTTCAATCATAAATGTTCGCACCTTTAACAATCAACTTTATCTGTTTTCGCACTGTGATTGAACTTGATACAAACAAATACAAACGCGTCGATTACAATTAATATGGCCGATGTTGCATGGCAACGGATCATCACCTTCGATTTAGCGAGGTTTAAATTCAAACAAAAATGGATCTTCGGACTGTAAAAAGTATTCGAGCGAGCCGGGTTATTCGAGAAATAATATTCGAATAATCGAGGTTAAATTACATTGAATTATATAGGAGTTGTGTCGGGACCGGAACATGTGTTCGAGTTACCGATGGTATTCGAATCACCGGTGTTCGAGCTATCGAGGTTCGACTGTATATCATACCGATCTTACAAACATTTTAATGAGGACAATTTCATACACGATCTGCAGTCTGCACCAGTATTTGATGACACAAACGAAATTGTAGACACATGGACATCTATGTTTTTGAATATTATAAACAAACATTTGCCCATGAAATCAAATAGGGTAAAGTATAAACTACAGCCAAAGTGGATAACTCCTGATATTATTGATGCCATAAAGACAAGAGATAGTTATACAAATCATTAAATAATGATAATCAATACAAAATATGGTGAAATAAAGTTGTTACACTTATTAAACAATCCAAACAAGAGGCCCAAGAGGGCCTGTGGACGCTCTACTGGCTAACATGGCTCTTATAACATCAATGAAGCGAGTGACTGCCATTTACGTTTTTTGAAAGTTTCGGCAAAAAACAGCTTTTTTGACTAAATCAAGGGCCATTACTAAAGAATCTGGTAAAGTTTGGTAAAGATCAGATGAAAAATGAAGGCCCTATCGTATTAACGAGGCAAAATATAGCATTTTTAACTAAATCAAGAGCCATAACTCCTCTGTTACTGGTCCGACTGGTCAACATAGAGCTTAAAAAAAAAATGAAAAAAATTCAAAAACAAATTCCAAAAAAAAGTAGTTTCAGAGGAGTAGTCGCTACAAGTTTTCATTATATAACTGTATGTAAGCAAAGATGGCCACTGGCAGCCATGTTTAACGTCGAATCAAAATAATGTTCGACTCATATAACCATCATGTCATGCTGATCATTTTAGAAAAAGTCCCATATCAATATCTCTTACAGTTTTCAAGAAGTAGTCGCTAAAAAATTATTTATTTTAAATCTATTTTTAGCCGTGGCCGCCATCTTGAATTTCTGGCCAGCCTGAAATTTTGCTAGGATCAATTAGACATCAAGAGCAACATTCCTGTGAAGTTTCATGAACATCCGTCAAGTAGTTTCAGAGACGTAGTCGCTACAAGTTTTTACTATATAACTCTATGTAAACAAAGATGGCCACTGGCAGCCATGTTTAACGTCGAATCAAAATAATGTTTGACTAGGATCAACATCATGTCATGCTGATCATTTTAGAAAAAGTCCCATATCAATATCACTTATAGTTTTCAAGAAGTAGTCGCAACAAACTTATTTTTTAAAAATCTATTTTTAGCTGTGGCGGCCATCTTGAATTTATGGCCGACCTGAAATTTTGCTAGGATCAATGAGACATCAACAGCAACATCTGTAAAGTTTCATGAAAATCCGCCAAGTTGTTTCAGAGGAGTAGTTGCTACAAGTTTTTACTATATAACTCTAAGTAAACAAAGATGGCCACTGGCAGCCATGTTTAACGTTGAATCAAAACGATTTTTGACAAGGACCAACATCATGCCATGCTGATCATTATAGAAAAAGTCCCATATCAATATCACTTATAGTTTTCAAGAAGTAGTCGCTACAAACTTGTATTTTAAAATTCTATTTTTAGCTTTGGCGGTCATCTTGGATTTCACATCAACATGAATTTTTGCTAGGATCAACTAGACTTCATGGGCAACATTTCTGTAAAGTTTCATGAATATCCATCCAGTAGTTTCAGAGGAGTAGTCGCTACAAATAAAAGTTAACGGACAGACAGACAGACGGACGGACGGACGGACGACGGACGCCGCACCATGGCATAAGCTCCGCTGATCTCTGATCAGTTGAGCTAATAAAAAAAAATAAAAAAATAAAAAAATAAAAAAAATTAACAAAACAAAAAGATAAAGTTTGGGAAAGATTAGATGAACAATGAAGCCCCTATCGTCTTAACGAGGCAAATATAGCATTTTTAACTTAATCAAGGGCCATAACTCCGCTGTTACTGATCCGATATGGCTGGTTTTCGAACTTGTCCGAGCTTTCATTGACATTAACAATCTGTTAAAGTTTGGTAAAGATGGGATGAAAAATGAAGGTCTTAACGAGGCAAAAATATAGCAATATAGCATTTTTAATCAAGGGCCATAACTCCGCTGTACTGGTCTGATTTGGCTGGTTTTCGAACTTGTCCGAGCTTTCATTGACATTAAAATTCTGGTAAAGTTTGGTAAAGATCAGATGAAAAATGAAGGCTCTATCGTCTTAACGAGCCAAACGTTAACGACGGGACGGACGACGGACAACTCAGCATCCCATAAGCTCTGCTGGCCTTATGTAGAGCTAAAAATCATTAATTTAATCAAATTCACGCCGACAAAGTCTACTTTCATTTTTGCTATCCGACCACGTAGTTGTAACAAACATTCATTTTCCACGTCTATATAGTTTTTTTGAATGGTTTTCGAACTTGTCCGAGCTTTCATTGATATTAACAATCTGATAAAGTTTGGTAAAGATAGGATGAACAATGAAGTCCCTAGTGTCTTAACTTGGCAAAATATAGCATTTTTAACTAAGTCAAGGGCCATAACTCCGCTGTTACTTGTCTGATATGGCTGGTTTTGGAACTTGTCTGAGCTTTCATTGATATTAACAATGTGTTAAAGTTTGGTAAAGATAAGATGAAAAATGAAGGCCCTATCGTCTTAACGAGGCAAAATATAGCACTTTGAACTAAATCAAGGGCGATAACTCCGCTGTTACTGGTCCAATATGAATGGTTTTCGAACTTGCTTGAGCTTTCATTGAAATTAACAATCTGATAAAGTTTGGTAAAGATCAGATGAACAATGAAGCCCCTATCGTCTTAACGAGACAAAACATAGCATTTTTAACTAAATCAAGGGCTATAACTCCGCTGTGTCTGGTCTGATATGGCTGGTTTTCGAACTTGTTCAAGCTTTCAACAACATTAGCAATCTGATAAAGTTTGGTAAAGATCGGATGAACAATGAAGCCCCTATCGTCTTAACGAGGCAAAATATAGCATTTTTAACTAAATCAAGGGCCATAACTCCGCTGTTACTAGCCGATATGGCTGGTTTTCAAACTTGTCCGAGCTTTCATTGATATTAACAGTGTGGTAAAGTTTGGTAAAGATAGGATGAAAAATGAAGGCCCTATCGTCTTAACGAGGAAAAATATAGCATTTTTAACTAAATCAAGGACCATAACTCCGCTGTTACTGGTCCGATCTGGCTGGTTTTCAAAACTGCTTTCATTGATATTAACAATGTGGTAAAGTTTGGTAAAGATAGGATGAAAAATGAAGGCCCTATCGTCTTAACGAGGCAAAATAAAGCAATATAGCATTTTTAACTAAATCAAGGGCCATAACTCCGCTGTTACTGGTCCGATCTGGCTGGTTTTCGAACTTCTCCAAGCTTTCATTGATATTAACAACCTGTTAAAGTTTGGATGAAAAATGAAGGCCCTATCGTCATAACGAGACAAAAGTTAATGACGGACGGGCGGACGGACGGACAACTCGCCATCCCATAAGCTCTGCTGGTCTTTGGCCAGTAAAGCTAAAAAGCACAATATTCAGCTTTGATAAAGAAAACAATAATAAACCCGGTAGTGTATGGAAATTATTCAAAGAAATAGGAGTCAATAAAAGAAATAGCAACTCAAATATTCCTTCACTTAAAATTGACGCAAATGAGATAAATGAATGCAGCAAAATTGCAAATGAATTTAATAGGTTCTTTGTTTCAGTAGCTTCAAACATAAAAGAACCTGTTGTAAGATCGGAATTTGAAAAACTTAAATCTTTCTGTGATAGCAGGGTTCCTGAAGAAACCTTATTTAAAATTCCAGAAATTGCAAGGGAGAAAGTTAAAAAGTTCTTAAAAAATATGGATATATCTAAGGCCACTGGATGTGATCTTATTGGCCTACGATTACTAAAAATTGCTGCACGTCATATTACGGATAGTATTACTTATATATGTAATCAAAGTATAAAGACTTAAATGGAAAGAAGGTAAAAGTGGGTCAAAATATGATGTCAATAACTATAGGCCTATCTCAGTCCTTCCTATTTTCTCTAAAGTTTTAGAAAAACATGTACACGACTCTTTAATGGAATTTCTTATTTTGTACAAATTATTTCACAAAACTCAGTCTGGCTTTAGGCCTAACCATTTATGTCAGACTGCCTTATTAGGAATGATAAGCAAATGGCTTGAAGCAATTAATAATGGTCTTTTAATTGGAGTAGTTATGATAGACTTTCTTTTAAAAAAGCTGAAACTCTACAAACTGTCAGATGATACTATATTGTGGTTTTTCTCATACTTACTCAATCTAAAACAAAGAGTATCGGTCAACAACACTATGTCTGAAGATGAAATTATTACAAATGGAGTTCCACAAGGCTCAATCCTGGGCCCTCTACTCTTTTTATTGTTCATAAATGATCACCGCTTTATACTGATCAAATAAATACTGATCTGTATGCAGATGATACTACCCTTTTTGATATTGGAGTTTCACACTCTACAATTGAGAGTAACTTACAAATAGCACAGACAATTTAGCAAATTGGTGCAAATGCAATGGTATGCTAATAAATACTTCAAAGACAAAAGTAATGCATATAACTACTCACCAAAAGAGAGCTTGTATGAATACTGACAACTTATATTTGAATTTAAACAATGATAGTCTGAATACAATAGCTAAAGACAAAATACTTGGTGTTTTTATAGACAATAACTTGACATGGACTTCTCATACAGATAAAATTTGCAAAAAAATTCAATTTATGGCTATTGTCGCGAATAAAGGAATATCTTTCTATTGAGCATAGAACTAAATTTTATAAAACTTACATTCAACCCCATATAGATTATTGTAATATTGTATGGGGAGGTGCATCACAAATACACCTAGATAGAATTTACCGTCTACAAAAACGCGCATGTAAGATAATATTGGACTATAATGTTGAGGATGTAGTAGAAAGCATGCAAGAATTAAAAATATTAACAGTATTTGACCGATTATATCTGCGAAAAGCAAAGTTTATGTTTAAAGTATACATATCTGAAACCCCTCAGTATGTAAATGAAATGTTCAGACGTCGAACAGCAAATGAAAAATTACCTGTTTTGAGATCAGAAACAGCCCATAATGTTATCCCCCCACAACCAAAGAAAGAAATATTCAAGCAAAGTGTTACATATTCTGGACCAATCATTTGGAATAGCTTGCCAAACAGCTTAAAAAGCCACAAGTTTTTCTTACATAACTTTATGTAAACAAAGATGGCCACTGGCAGCCATGTTTGACATCCAATCAAAATGAACTTTGGTTAGGATCAACAACATGTCAAGCCAGTTATTTTGGTAAAGGTTCTAAATCAATATCACTTATGGTTTTTGAGAAGTAGTCGCCACAAAATCGCATTTTTAAAATTTATTTTTAGCCGTGGTAGCCATCTTGAATTTCCGGCCAACCTGAATTTTTGCTAGGATCAAGTAGACATCAAGAGCAACATTCCTGTTAAGTTTCATGAAAAACCGAACAGTAGTTCAAGAGGAGAAGTCGCCACAAAAAAAAGTTTATAGACAGATGGACAGACGGACGCCGCACCACGGCATAAGCTCTGCTGATCTTTGATCAGTTGAGCTAACAAGTGCCACAACTCTGGTGTTACTGATCCGATCTAGATGGTTTTCAAACTTGCCTGAGCCTTCATTGATTTTAACAATCTGTGAAAGTTTGGTAAAGATCAAATAATAAATGAAGGTATTAGAGTGTTCACAAGGCAGAAAATGGAATTTTTCAGAAAAAAACAAGGGCCATAACTCTGGAGTTACTGATCCAATCTGGCTGATTTTCAAACTTGTTTGAGCTTTCATTGATATTAACAATCTGTGCAAGTTTGGTAAAGATTAAATAATAAATGATGGTGCTAGAGTGTTCACAAGGCAGAAAATGGCATTTTTGAGAGAAAACAAGGGCCATAACTCTGATGTTACTGATCCGATTTCGCTAGTTTTCAAACTTGTCCGAGCTTTCATTGAGCTTTCATTGATATTGACATTGAAGTGTGGTAAAGATCAAATAATCAATGAAGGTGCTAGAGTATTCATAAGGCAAAATGTGGCATTTTTCAACAAATCAAGGGTCATAACTTCGGTGAATCTAATCATATCTGGCTGGTTTTCGAACTGATATAAATATCCTGGCAAAATTTGGTAAAGATCTGTTTAATAATGAAGGTGCTAGAGTGTTCAGAAGGCAAAAGTTAACGGACGGACAAACAACGGACAACTCGTCATCCCATAAGCTCTGCTGGCCTTCGGCCAGTAGAGTTAAACACCAACTGCATGAAGTCTACTCACCTGAAGTTTCATAAAAAGACAGAAAATCAACTACCTGAAGTCTAATCATGAAATGAATTGACAAAACCACAATACCTGATGTTTCATCCTCCAAATCTGAGTCACAGTCAAGGTCACCAAGACTGGGATTGACGAGGCTGTTGTTTGAACCCCCAATCTTCATCAATTTACTGATACCATTAATGTTCATCCTACCTACTGGGATAGGACCATCTACATAGAGATAGGGAAATACATAATTTATTAGGTCATTCAAACCTTGAACATATATTACACTTAACAAGAGGGCCAAAATGGCCCTGAATCGCTCACATGATGATCTTTGCAAAAATAAAACAATTGTCAAACAAGCTTAAAATTTCATAACAAAATTAGATCATACAGTCAATAGAATGCCATCTCAAATTCCAGTGCTGGTAAGTCTCGAAAGATGTTACAATTTAAACAAAATATAAATATTTTACAAACTATTGGCCAAAACAAAATACTTACCACACAACATATTTAAAACAAGAGGGGCCAAGATGGCCCTAAATCGATCACCTGAGTACTGGCCCATTATCAAACTTCTTAGAAATCTTATGGTCATATACAATCTGTGCAAATTTGGTTAAGATTATTCAAAAGATGTGGCCTCTGTTGTATTAACAACATTGATATAAAGACACTGACAAAGTTTGGTAAAGACCAAATACAAAATTAATGTGCTAGAGTGTAACCCCTGGGGCAGGGCCAAATGTGACCCAAGGACTACATGTAATACATGAGAATAAATTTTCATTTGAATAAACTTGGTAAAGGACCATAAGCTCATAGTAATTGCAAAATATTAAACCTCTGGCTCTTGTAGTTTCAGAGAAGAAGAATTTTTAAATATTTTACTATATAAATCTATGTAAAACTGTGATGCCCGGGACGGGGCCAAATTTGACCCCAGGGTCACCATTTGAACAAACTTGTCGACACATAAATAGGTCATAAATAGGTCATATTGTGTGCAAAAACAGACGAAAGAGGAAGAAATGAAGTAGTTATTAAACAAGAGGGCCAGGATGGCCCTAGATCGCTCACCTTGTAATCATGCAATAAGTCTGCTGTGTCTAGTCTGGCATGGGTATTGTTTAATTTGTCCCACTACATTTCATCAAAATGGGTGTGGGGTTTATATTAACATTCTAAACAAATCTGGTAAAGATCACAGGGCCTTCCCCAGAAGTTTTTTAAGGGTTAGTGGCATTTAACGCGCGAGGGTTGGTGGTGGTGGGGGCTGCGGGAGGGTGCTCCCCTCCTGCATGTCGATTTCTTTTCATGCTTTGAAGTAAAATACGGGTTTTGGCATACACCTTACTCATTTAAAACATGTTTTAAATATATCTACCAGTCTGCCATAGCTAGTACATGTATGACCTTTTTTTTACTTTTTTTTTTTTTGGATGATACACTCAACTTTATGCATTGTTTCCTTTGCTATTCTAGAATTTTTTTTATCTTGTAAACACTTCATTATATGTGTGGTGAAGTTAAGCAGTAGTAATTATGTTAATTTTAAGTGAATAACATTTTAAAAAAAACACACCTGAAAATGCAGTGTCGTGTGTTTTTTAAGCATCCGAAATAAGGACTATCCGGATTTACACCAACTTTTTACGCTGACATTTTCTTACAATAACTTAACGTCTACGTCATGTTTACTGCCTCAAGTCATTAGCGTTTTCGGAAAAAAAGAGTAGGAAACGGTTATAAGTTTATTTAAATGTTATAAAATTGCTGTCTTTATTCATAATTAATCGTTTTAGTTTGAAACACGGAAGACACGGAAGCAAATTCAAAACCGGAAGTAACCTAAATTTATAATCTGCAACCCCGAGATTCTTATAATTATATGTGATTATCGAATAATTTGCGTTTGTGAGATTATTTTCTCATCATTATCTATTTAAAATCGCGATAAAATGGATGGAGGCACGTTAATTCAACGATACAATAAAATATAACATAAGTAAATTGTTTTCACATTTGATGACACCTCAGAGGTTTACATGCAATTGGTGGTGGTAAACCTATAAGAGTTCCCCGAGCAACTTCTTATGGGGTGTATGTGTCTCATCTTATTCGTTTTTCAAGAGCTTGTAGGACTTTAATATTCGTTATCTTTGTATAACTAAAAAGCTACTCAATCAGGGTTACCGTTACCATAAACTTCGTAAAACCTTTGCAAAATTTTTATTATCATAACCCTGATCTTCTTTCCAAATATAAAAGTAATTTAAGGAATCTTCTGCGACAAGGACTATCACAACCTGACTTCTATGGTGATGTGATTTATAAAATTCGTAAGATTCTTGGTCATGATCACTTTCATATTATCTTTGTTAAGCTTGTTAAAAAGTTTATCAAAAGAGGTTATGACCCTATCATTTTGCAACGTACTGCATGCTTGGTGGTGGACCCTTTTACAGTTCGCCACTGTACTTTCCTCTTTAATTGTACGATGATTGGACAGGCTGTGGACCCTATGATGACGCCTACCTAAAGCCCATTGGGACGGTGGCATTTGATGTTTGTCTATGATCTTTCTTGTCGTGCCCTTAATGGTTTATTCTCTTGTTGCTCTGGCTTCTGCCAAGTCATTGAGTACCTTCATTGTGGCTTTCTAGGGTATTGTTTTTTTGTATTATATTTACACGAGCATATTTGTGTTTTACTTATATTGCCTATTGATTCTGCCTTGTAGGTTAGAGATTAGATCATGGCGGGGACTTCTTTATTTACACTGTCCTGTTTTAATGGGATGACAGTATGGTAAGTGTGAGAATTGGTCACCCTAGAACCGGTTTAAACTTATGGCCTACTTTGCCACTGACCGTTCCAAGGCAGTAGCCCTATTGTCAACCCTTTTGTGTTTGTGATGTCATTTGCATTTATCATTACTTTTGCCTTCTTGTTTGTCTGTTTGCGTGTCTGTTTCTGTGTTTTGTGGTTGACTGTCCTCCTTGAATGCTACTTTGCTACTTTCCCTGTCCGACCTTTTTATATTTCTTTGTTCAGATGTTTCTTAATTGAGGATTTCATAACTGCTTAAAAATACCTACTTCATGCAAATCAAACGATTATTTGCCAAGAGATGGACATATGTATACCAATGACAACAAGCTGAAATCAACAAAAGTCAGAGATTCTGTTTTCACTTTTGCACTATCTGAATTGTCATACCAAATGGCATTTCTTGTCAAAACACCATATCAAATGAGTCAAATGTTAGGAAGAGTCAATGGAAATTAATGAAATATATACATTTAACGTACAATTAGGACAACGAATATGCCAATTATTTTGATTTTTATCCTAATTGGTGGCATCATACCTGATTATTGTAGCGTTTACGAGATCAATAATGACAAAAATACCACTTAAATCAAGATTGATACTAGCTTAATGCTACCAAGTTGAGTTTGTATGCTAAGGAATAATAGTTTACCTTTTACACAAATCTACATGTTTTTATAGTATCCTGTTTTAGCGGGTAGGGGAAAGATTAAGTGGTTTCATGCCTACCAAACCTGTTTTCATGCAGATTTAATTCTTGAAAAAACATGTTGCAAACATGCAACCCTACATGTTCGTACCAAAAAAACATAGTTCACAATTACAAAAGCTTCACAACTACGTCATTTTAAAGCCGAAAAAATATAGAAACTCAAAATTACGGCTTTAACAGACAAAATTAGACTAAAAACGCTCAAAACATATGTAAAAAATATACGGAAAATGTATTTCTGAACTTCTTTTACCAACTGTTATCGAAAAAGGGTCCCCTAAGGTACGAATCTGAGCGATTCCAAATTACTGCACGTATCCCTTATAGGTATGACACCACCAATTATTTTCCCCATTGACACAAATGTTAAAATGTCACATGTTAATGATTATGTGTAATTTTCATATACAAAAATAGTTTTCCACTTGAAAAATCACCAGAAAAAGGGTCACAAGACATGTAAGAAAGTTCTTGTTTGTTTCCTAAACAGGTCAAGGGTACAGCTGTTTTCATTGATAGTTGCTCACAACGTGTACACATGGATTCGAAATTTAGAAAATCGTCCTCAATAATCCAGTAAAACCTATCAATACTCTTCTTATACACACAACCTCAAAATCGGACAGAAATGGGCCATTTTTCCCTACTTATAATGCCCATTTCCAACACAAAAGGAGGGATTACTTTTTATTATACGAACTACATTTGAATACACCTCTTTCATACAATTAGTGGTGGTAAACCTTTAAAGAAAATTGATAGCCAAGGGGTTGGCGATCATTAATAAAGAAAAAACTGTTCAATCTGTTCAATGGATCTTGAGAAGAAGGTTTTTTAGGTTTCAAACTTTTATGGTAATGGCGGCCATCTTGGATGTCATGCTGACCTAATTTTAACAAATTTGGAAGTAACTGACTTCAGATTTATCCACATGAAATTTGGTCAGAAAAGAGAATCTAGGGTTATGTTCCCAGGGATGGGGGATAGACTCTAGGGCCAATGCTGGTAGGATGGTTGTCTGTCTGTTCATGCAAATTAGGTTTCTAAT
The DNA here is from genome assembly GCA_037043455.1 of Cyrtodaria siliqua. NCBI lineage: Eukaryota > Metazoa > Mollusca > Bivalvia > Adapedonta > Hiatellidae > Cyrtodaria > Cyrtodaria siliqua. Next base: position 60,627 of record JAWPHD010005202.1, read on the forward strand.
TTATAACCCAGGGGCTATTTCCCTAGGGTTGCAGAGGGGCCCGGCAGTGACGATGCTGGTTGGATGGTTGTATATATATGTTCATGCCCAGTAAATGTATACTGAAAGGAAAAAGAAACGTGACACGGGAATTTCCGCTATATATTGTGTGTACCAGGGCTTCTAAAATTTTAAAATGAAAATCGGTCCAGGTTTTTAACTGCCGTAAGAATCGCGCTTATTTTGAAAAAATCACTAAAATCGCCGTACCCCACCCACCATGTCAGCTGCAACATGAATTTTTTCCGTTCAGTCATTGATATAGAGAACTATTTAAAATGTATGTTTGTATTATATTTGTATTATTTCTAACTTACTTTATCACAATTTGTACATTTTAATGACTGACATCATGTCTTCGCTTTACTGAATGAATAATTTTCACTCAATATTAAAATTGTTGATCATTTGAGGAATTGAACCGGAAATGTCTAATAAACCGGGTAGGTATAAAACGCGGACTAACACGCGCGGACTAGCGGATAAATTTGAGTAATATTGTTTTTCATCAATTAGCTCAATTAATACCAAATGTTACGACTAACGCAAACAATTTCGGTCCGACTTAAAAAAAAAAACGGTGTCAGGTTTGATCACTTTCCTTAATATTATACTTAAAGTTATTGTAAAAAAAAAATCAAACAAACAATTAACACATCTCGGTATTTTAATGACGCAAACTAATTTCAGTCCCAGGTTTGTCCACTTAAAAAAAAAAACCGACACAAGCAAACAGGCTAACACCTTACGTCTAACGGTATATCAAAGAAATCACAGACGGTAACACTCGCTTCAGTGAACCGACAGAACGCGTGATACACTTTCACTGATCACACATCAAAGGCGTGCTACATGGCTATAGACTCTTCCGGAAAACTCCCTACTATCGGTAATGGTTTAGTCCAAATTGACCAAATTGACCTACTTTCGCACAGCGAGTGACAAACAATCGTGTTATGGATCAAAGAATATTGCCGCAAGGCATATTTCAAGGAGTGTGTAAGGTCATTGTAGATTTTTTAACGACCGATAGATAAAATATCTGGGACCGATTTTAACAGAGATTTTGAAAACAAAATCGGTTCGGAGAAACAGAATTCGGTCTGCGGACCGACGAACCGGCGATTTTAGAAGCCCTGGTGTGTACAATAAGCTGCTGTTAATCGAATGGTACATGGCTATATATATGGTGGGGATCTCAACGGTTTCCAAGTTATGACCTATAAGCTTATGGTACATGAAGAAATATTAGACCTCTAGCTCATGCAGTTTCAGAGAAGATTTTTTTTTTAAAGATCTTCCTTTATAAATCTTATATAAATCTATGACCCCCATGTCAGAATCAGATTTTACCCCCAGAGTCATCATATAAACAAAATTGGTAAAGGACCATGATCTTATTCTACATGCAATATATGAGAGCTCTATATCTTGTTGTCTCACAGGAGAAGATTTTTGAACTCTATATAAGTCTATGTAAAACATGTGATCACTGAGACGGGGCCAAATTTAACGTCAGGGTCGCCATTTGAACACACTTGGTAGAGGACCATAACATTAAACCTGTAGCTCTGTTAGGTTGCAGTGTTTAGGTAACGTAAACTACATCGTCTTTAGAAAATGTTTTATTGCATCTGATTTAGATTTTTAACATGTTTGATAAATAATATAAATATACATACCATTTTGTTGCATGTACAAAATTTTTGAGTATTATATTTTCAAAACACGATAATGGTAATGTATTTCAAATGGAGGTCTTGCCCTTCTGTCCTCACTCTCATTTGGCAAACATACTTCATATTGTAGTAAATGTCATACCCTTTCAGGAAAGTATATCCTTCAAAAAACTTACAGTCTAGTTATTTTTAACTGTATTTATGATTTTTTGGTAACAAACAAGTAAATTACAGTACATTTTCATATTTTCATCATGTTGAAAAGGTTGTCCAAATTAAACAATTCATAAATAACATAAATATAGGTAGTATTTCTTGTTCATCTGAACATTTTTTATTCATATTCAACTTTATTGAACATGCTTTGGAATAGTTATGGTAACGTAATTGTCACGTGCATTACACACAAATGCCCCAGTGGTCAGATGGCAGATCTGGTATCTCCACATTTATTAAAGAACTGGTTCATCTCAATTATAAACAATGGCCACTTTACAGAGGAAAATCTAGAAATGAATTTTATATATAACGTTACATGTTAACTTTCAAATGCTCAAAGCACTTTCCTGCAATATTGTATTGATCGAAACAAAGATCTTTGTGAGACTCTATACAAATTAACTTACCAAGAAATTTGGATGTATAGTATCTTGTCTCCACTTTTTTAAGCTCCTCATCCGAGAATCTAACAATAACATCCATCGTGCATTTTTTTGTTCAAACTCTCATCAAAGATAATTTCAAAAGGTTGTTACACTTTTTTTTAAACATATTTTGGAAATACCCTCCTGATCCAAACACTGCCAGATACGCAGACTTTTTTTCACCACATTTAAATTATCTTGCTATTTCACTGTCAGTCGAACAAGATATGCAATGTTTTGTTTTTTACCTATTACCCCTAGGGGGCCCCTAACTGATGCCGAAATATGGAAACCTATTGTGCTGTAGAGCGGCCCTTTTTTTGAGGGAGGTCAAAACCCATTATATATGTTGTGCCTCGAGTCCCTAAATGACCATACCAAATTAGAATCAAATGCATTCACATTTGGACAAGATACGCTATATCTTGTGTTTTTTACCTGATTACCCACTAGGGGACCTCAGCGGATGCAGTCAACATACAACAACTTACTGCACATCTACACATCCTTAACTAAGAAATACACCAAACTCAAACTTGAAATCGCAAAGGGTATAGAGGGAGTTAGCGTCACAAGACAGAAACTCTGTAATAGTAAATTACTGTTAGTTCCCTAAGTTATACCCCTGTAGATGGGCCCCTTTATGTAGGAGGCCAAAACCCATTTACCGTATTCGCCTAAATATAATCCGCACTTGAGTATAATCTGCCTCCCTACTTTTATACAATATTTGCAGGAAAAAATGTATATCCATTTATAATCCGCATCTGTTTTTACTTTCAGGATTGTCGCAAATGATAAAAACAAGAGGGCCAAGATGGCCCTAAATCGATCTCCTGAGGATCTTTGCAATGATGAAAATATTATCCTTTCGCAAATGCTGATTGAAGATGTTTGTAAGTCTTTCGTTAGGTAAGTCTATGCAAAAACATGCAAAATCTCTACATACAAACTTTGGACCCAGGGGTTGCAGCCATCTTTGACCCCAGGGACTTCAAATGAGCAAACTTAATACTAATAGACCAGGGAATAGCGATCATTAATAATAATAAAGAACAAGAGAACAAGAGGGCCTGTGGATGCTCTACAAGCTAAAATGGATCTTATATTAAGGTGTTTCATCATTAAATTCCTTTTTACATGTGCAAAGAACAACAACACCCTCAACCGAAATTTAAACTCATAACTCCGTGCTAACTATTTAAAAGAAGATTTTTTTAAGTTTTCCCTATATAAGTCTATGTAAAACATGCAAACTTTTTATATACAAAAGAAAAATTAACAAAAGAAAAAACACATCCAAACAGGAAACAATAATAATCAAAGGACTGAAGGTCCTGAGAGTCGCCAAGATTGAACAGTGTCTGTCTTCTTGGTGAGGTTAAAGGTTATGTTAAATTTTACAGGTGTGGCATATTATATGAAATGCTGCTGCTAGAACATGAGATGTTTTTTCGGTACTGGAGTAAGCGAGCTGAATTGATACATGCGTTGTTAGGTACTTGTGAAGAATCTGTGTCTGTATTGGTTCAACCCAGCAAAGCCCAGGTTAGGTTAAATGACTGGCGTACATTACGGAAATACTGTTGATAAATCAGACACTCGCGCATTTGTTCAAAGGAAATAAAACAGATTGATTGACCTGCTAGTTTTATTGAATTGAATTGAGTTTTAAGGCGCACCAACACATGAAAAGTTATATGGCGCCTAACAGGAATGAACATGCCTGGCTCATCCTCCATGTACATCAAGATAAAATATGGAGAATGGGCCTAGAACCTTCTCACCTGCAGAACTGCAGAGTTGCTGCAAATTCTATTGTAGACACTCCATTTATACTGGAGCCACGTTTATTGTTTTTCTGCCACTGCTCTAGTGATTTTAGCGAGATGGCACCTGAAACAATGCAGGGGTCATGATGAAGACTTTTAATGAGCATGAACAAAAAATGATAAAGTGAACATCAATTTGGGGGTGTTCTACCCCTCTGCCTCCAACGGTAGAAAATTGTAAGGCTGTTCATTTTGACAAGATGATATATTCCTGACAGAGATACTGAATTTAGTGTTTCATCATTATGCCAGCAAGGAAGCATTTTGTCTTTGTATCTATAGACATCAGGGTGGTATGAAAGAAACAGAAATGTAGTTATGTTGTTCAACTTTTTATTTTAATTGCGAGTACTTGGAGCATGCAAATTGTAAGCAGAAATCAATATAACTGGTGGATAAACATATACTGTTAACTGTAGAATATCTTGTAACCTCTCGTTTTCTTGTGAATATTGGTATATAGCTCAGCTGCTCTTTTAAATCTGTCTTACTCTGCTTATACTGTTTGTAAACATTTTGTTGTATATATTAAAGGGACACTGTCCGTAAGTAAGCAGATATTGAGCATAACCAAATAACTGTCTGACTTTTATTCAGTGAAATGTATACATGAAAACATGAGGATAGACCGTAAGAAGTATGTAGGAATACATCTGTGAGTTTGAAAAAAAAAAGTTTTAATTATTATATGTAAATAAAGTGGGACCCACAATATTTACCTTTTCTGCGATCACGTGACTTCCATTAGCGTATTAGGTTTTGACCATAGTATGTATTCCGTAATATGTATAGCCCGCTTAGCTCAGTTGGGAGCGTTGTCTGACTACTTTACGCTCATGCACACTATTATTACTGCGAGTGTAAAGAAAAGGTAATTTTAGTTTGGGCTGCGAGTTCAAACGCACGAAGTGGATTTTCTTTTTTTTTTACCGCGATTAAATTCCGTTAAACAATCTTGCTTTTAATTAGTAAATATTGAATAATGTTTAGTGTGTAATGTTTGCGAACATAATTATTGCTAAAAGTTACGGACAGTGTCCCTTTAAGGAAAACAAAGAAAATGATTAGAAAGAGAAGTTGAGCTATATAAATCCGTCTACAAGAAAACGAAAGGTTAAAAGTTATTGCAAAGTTAATCAACAATTAAAGCAGTAAAAAATATATCAATAAAAATTTATGAACTGTAAATGAACAAAGAAGTATGTATAACGTTCATGTCAGTCACCTTATTAAATTAAGTGATACAGTTAAACGAACTACATTCTCGAAGTGCATTCTCGAAGTGCGTAAAGCTCCTCGTCCAAAAACTGGTGTATTAATGCGCATAATATTTCAGTAAGTCTACAAAAAAGACACATTTATACTGTATTATAACAATTACAATTATTTCATTATTTCACAATCAGTAGTTATATTACTCGGTATACATAACATTCATGTCAGTCACCTTATCAAATTAAGTTGTATTTGAGGCAGTTAAAGGGGACTACATTCTCGAAATGCGTAAAGCTCCTCAACCAAAAACTCCATATTTAGAAATTGCAGTATACATGACTCCAAAGAGTCAGTCGGCAACTCAAAAATGAAGAATTAAAAAAAATAAAAAAAAAGTTTACCTCCAGTGGGATTTGAACCCACGACCCTAGCTTAAGTAATTCAAAGATTTTTCTATGTTGGCCATCTTGGATGTCACGTTGAACTTCTTTTAACAAATTTGAAAAACATTCATCTAAGGATCATCCATGTGAAGTCTGGTCAAAATTGACCAAGCTCACTCACGGTTTCTGAGAAGATTTTTTGAAGATTATCCCTGTATAAGTATGTATATATAAGACATAGGGGCAGGGCCAAATTATGACCCCAGGATCACCATTTAAACTTTAAGCTTGGTAGAGGACCATTTATAAGCTTATAGTATCCGCAAAATATTAAACCTCTGGCTCTTGTAGTTTCAGAAAAAAATTTTTTAAGTATTTCCCTATACAAGTCTATGTAAAACAGTTGACCCCTGGGGTGGGGCCAAGTGTGACCCAAGGGTCACCATTTGAACAAACTTGGTAGACGACCATAAGCCTATAGCAAATGCAAAACATTAAACCTCTGGCTCTTGCAAATTCAGAGAAGATTCTTTTACGTTTTCCCAATATAAGTCTATGTAAAATCTTATATACAACTTAAGAAAATTAAAAGAAAAAACGAATCCAAACAGGAAGAATAAAAAAAAAATCCAGTGGGATTTGAACCCACGACCTTAGCTTCCCAGTGTACAAGAACTAATATAAAGATTTTTCTATGGCTGTCATCTTGGATTTCGTGTTACCTGATTTTAACAAATTTGAAAAACATTCACCTAAGAATCATCCATGTGAAGTTTGGTCAAAATTAACCAAGCTGTTTCTGAGAAGAAGATTTAAAAAAAAAAAATCCCTATGTTAGTCTTTGTAAAACATGTGATCACTGGAGCGGGGCCAAATGTGACCCCAGGATCAACATTTGAACAGACTTGGTAGAGAGACCATAAGCTTATAGCAAATGCAAACTATTAAACCTCTGCCTTTTGTAGTTTTAGAGAAGAAGATTTAAGTATTTCTCTATAGAAGTCTATATAAAACATGTGACCCCTAGGGCGGGGCCAAATATGAAGCCAGGGTCACCATTTGAACAAACTTGGTAGAGGACCATAAGATTATAGCAAAAGCAAAATATTAAACCTCTGACTCTTGTAGTTTCAGAAGAAGATTTTTTAAGTTTTTCTCTACACAAGTCCATGTAAAACATGTGACCCCTGGGGCGGGGCCAAATGTGACCCCAGGGTCACCATTTGAACAAACTTGGTAGAGGACCATAAGCTTATAGCAAATGCAAAATATTAAACCTCTGGCTCTTGCAGTTTCAGAGAAGAAGATTTTTTAATTGTTTTCCTATATAAGTCTATGTAAAACTGTGAACCCAGGGTGGAGCCTAATATAGATCCCTGGGTCACCATATGAACAAACTTAGCAGAGGACCATAAGCTGATGCTACATGTAATACATGAGAACTCTGTGCCTTGTGGTTTCAGAAAAGAAGATTTTTTAAAGTTTTTTCCTTTATAAGTCTGTGAAAAATATGCAAAATCTCATTATACAAACTTTGGACCCCCCGGGGCACGGCCATTTTTTAATCTGGGGACTTCCTTTGAACAAACTTGATAGTCTAGGCATTGGTGATCATTTTAAAAGAAAAACTGTAGAAATCTGTCCAGCGGTTCTTGAGAAGAAGATTTTTTTATGTTTCGACCATATATGGTAATGGTGGCCATCTTGGATGTTGGGTTGACCTAATTTTAATAAATCTAAAAAGCATTCATCTAATGATCATCCATGTGAAGTTTGGTCAAAATTGGCAAAGCTGTTTCTGAGGAGAAGTCGTTTGAAGCAAAAGTTAACGACGACGGCCGACGGACGATGGCTGACGGACGAAGAGTGATCCCAATAGATCACCTTGAGTCTTCGGCTCAGTTGATCTAAAAAGTATGAAGATCGAACAAATTATATGAATAATGGTCAAATTATACAAAAATGGTTCAAGTAGTTCAATTTCTTTCAAAATAATCAGTGTTCGAAGTTTTCGTAGTTTATTTTGGTAAGGGAAGTAACTCTAAGAGAATGAAAGAGAATGACATCTAACAGACAGGATCTTCTTTTTTTTACGATCTAACAAATAGCTGAATCAGGTAAGTTACTTCTCAAACTGCTTCTCAAATTTCTCAGCTCAGCATTTTGTCACGGTTTCATGCCAATTAAGTTTCAATTAACGCAATTAACCAATTGATAACGAACACACGTCTGCTGACGACTGCTTTCATCTAGCTTTCCCAAAGCTTTGGCAAAACACCGTTAATATTGACCGAAACAAAAAAAGAAAAGAAATAAAATTGAATCCGGTATATTATCCGCACCCCATGATTTTCATAAAATCTGGGAGTAAAATAAGTGCAGATTATATTCAGGCGAATACGGTATACATGTGCTTCAAGTCCATAAATGTCCAAATAAAATTAGAATCGTAACCATTCACATTTGGTCAAGACAGGCTTTTTTCCCTACTAGTTTTTAGGCTGATTACCCCAAGGGAGCCTCCAGTGGGCGGAGCCAAAATCCGAGACCTTGCTTCACCCCCTTGGGTCATAAAAAAAAGAGTCTCCAGTGGAATTTCAACCCACAACCCCAGGTTTCCAATATAGCATATTTAATATAATCAAGGGCCATAAGTCTGGTGTTACTGGTCCGATCCTGGTTTTCGAACTTGACCGAGCTTTCATTGATATTAACAATCTTGCAAAATTTGGTAAAGATCAAATAATAAATGAAGGTGCTAGAGTGTTCACAAGGGAGAATATGGCATTTTTTAGCAATGCAAAGGCTATAACTTTGGTGAAACTAATCCATATGGCTGGTTTTCAAACTTGTCCGAGCTTTCATTGATATAAAGACCCTGGCAAAGTTTGGTAAAGATCTGATTAATAAGACTCTATCGTGTTCATAAGGCCTTTGGCCAGTAGAGCTAAATATTATTAAGATTACAAAGCATGTACTTGTGGAATAAATGTTTAACAATACTGAAAGTAAAAGAGCCATATGTATTTGTGGAACAAGTGTTTGTGAACATCACAGTACATACGAGGGGGTTATCCAAAAGTTTGTGAAATCCACACAAATTTAAGCGCACACGCAATTTTTTGTACAACTTGTGAATTAATATATTTCTAAGCGATATTCTGTATTTTAATGCATTATTAAGGTTTAGAATAAGTTATGGTAACCATAGCAACATGTATACATGGGTAGCGTCGCAGGTCAATATATTTTACTACTCTATATGTTACTATGTGTAAAGTAAAAAGCATTTTCCTGTAAAAAATTGCGAGAAACTTTATATTATTATGTAACATCATTAACGTCTTCATACGTCATTTCCGTAAAAAGATCTCTGCATTGTTATTAGGAAGGTGAGCAACCAACTGTGATCAGGTGTACCCACAAATGAGCAAAAATGACATCTGAAGAAAATATGAAACAGCGAGTGGTTATCCAGTTTTAGGTAAAATACCGGTCCACTCAAGGAAACTGTTTCATACAGCCTCGGGAAAGTTATCTGTTGCACATTATCTCATTTACAAATGGCACAAATGATATAGTGTGGGATGAGAAACCATAATGGATGATGAAACGTATGGTCACCCAGTATCAAAATCTTGCAAATCTGACATCAACTTGGTAAAAGAATTGCATGACAAAGATCGTCATAAAACCATTTACGAAATATGTAGTGAACTTGATAAGTCATATGGTAAAGTGCACAAAATATTGAAGGATGAGCTAAATATGCGTCGCCTGAGCGCTCGCTGGCTGGGTTCCACGACTGCTAAACAAATATGAAATGGAGCAATGAGTAACAGAATCAATGATTTCTATTGAGATATAAGAAATATAGATATAAAAATCAAACGGGGAAAAGCAGCATTCAAGGCAACAGTCAACCACAAACACACACAGAAACAAAGAACAAATATAAAGATGATTAAAAGGCCAAATAAGACATCACAAACACAAAAGGGTTGACAATAGGGCTACCATCTTGGAACGGTTAGTGGCAAAAAAGGCCGCTGGGGGTTTAAACCAGGTTCTAGGGTGCACCAATGAATGCCAGAGTTATTGACCGGACACAATTTGACTTTTGACCTCCAAGTGTGACCTTGACCTTGAAGACCTGGGTTTTGCGCGCGACACATAGTCTTGTTATGGTGATCACTTGTGCCAAGTTATTTAAAAATCCCTGCAGGGGTTGTGACGTTACGGTCTGTACACCAAATTGCGTACATGTTTTTGACCTATGAACTGCAAGTGTGACCTTGACCTTTGAGGTACGGACCTGGGTTTTGCGCGCGACACATGGTCTTGTTATGGTGTTCACTCGTGCCAAGTTATTTAAAAATCCCTGCAGGGGTTGTGACGTTACGGTCCGGACACGAAATTGCGTACCTGTTTTTGACCTATGAACTTCAAGTGTGACCTTGACCTTTGAGGTACGGAACTGGGTTTTTCGCACGACACATGGTCTTGTTATGGTGATCACTTGTGCCAAGTTATTTAAAAATCCCTGCAGGGGTTGTGACGTTATGGTCCGGACACGAAATTGCGTACCTGTTTTTGACCTATGAACTTCAACTGTGACCTTGACCTTTGAGGTACGGACCTGGGTTTTGCGCGCGACACAGCGTCTTGTTATGGTGATCACTTGTGCCATGTTAATAAAAAATCCATGCAGGGGTTTTGAAGGTACAGTCCGGATACGAACTGCGGAATGACGGACAGACAGGTTTTTGACCTATGAACTTCAACTGTGACCTTGACCTTTGAGGTACGGACCTGGTTTTTGCGCGCGACACATCGTCTTGTTATGGTGATCACTTGTGCCAAGTCAATCAAAAATCCATGCAGGGGTTTTGAAGGTACAGTCCGGACACAAACTGCGGAATGACGAACAGACAGAATCCGGACGGTGCGATTACTATATGCCCCCGAAAAAAATTCGGGGGCATAAAAATATCCAAGTAGAAAGAGACTTTTTCCAAGTAGAAAGAGAGTTTGGTTCCACATGTTCTCTATGACACCATTTTATACTAAAATCCTCAATGGATTGGGCGATCTGAGCACGACAGGCATTAAAATCAATAGTTGAAGGTAATCTATACTTAGGACCTTTCGAAAACAGATACCGAATACGTTTATCAACAATATCAAAATTACCAGTGATGACATGACATGCTAGAGCATAGCAAAATTTTGATGTGTTACATTCACATTCCTTAGGAGTGTTATTTACTATATCAAGGTCAAAAACTCTTTTGAGATTTTCAAGTTCAATTTCATCTATAAACAAATTTTCCCGATAGTTTTTGTTATTGTTTACCAGGGCCTTCTGTTCAGGAATCAGAAATTCTTATAATTAGTACTGTGCCTCGATGCAGCTTTTTTAAAATAACACCGTTCAGGATTGTTATCCAATCTTCGAAGATCGCTTATTTTATTAATATTTTGATTATGTTGGACAGAATTATTAACTTCACTTGATTCATCTACATGGTATTTTAAATTTAATATTCCGCGGGTTTACTGAATAAAACAGCAATTGAATGCGGATTATTTAGAAGAATTATTTAACGCTATTTGACCCGAGCACGTGGAGATTTTTCTTAATTTTTTGCATGTTTTTTATTTCATTTATTATGTCTGATACAGATTGATGAAGTTTGGTAAAATATTAGTGATACAAAATATACAAGATAAAACAATAAACAATTTGAATTTACAAAATGGATTATCGCAATTTAAAATACAGTCCACACTCGTTATCTCGAATTTCAAGGGACCGGAAAAAAAATTTGAGTTATCCGAAGTTCGAATTAAACGATAATGGCATACTTGTTGTTTTTTTATTACCCCACCCACCTGTTTTACACTATGCATATACGTGTATATATTGCCGATATTTGCCGAGTTACATGATTTCTTCCTTCATATATGTTTATGAATATGTTTCTTTTCATGTTAAAGCAGTATAAGAAAACGTTTTGGTAATGAAATAAATCAGCAAAATATTTATGATTTCATAATTTATTAAAAACAGAGAAAGGCATATACATGTATACAATGAAACAACGTTTTCAATATTGTCACAAATGCATTTCTATAAATAGACGTTTAGATTTACACAGACAGTATATCGATTATAAGAAATCATATTTAAACGAAACAATTTACAATATTCAGGTCTATAAGTCTATGTTCTTTCGGTGTTTTCACTATCTACTCTCTTAAAAAACGACATAATGTCACATTGTTTTCTGCACACTTTTGACAAGGGCATGTTTGTAACGAATCTATCTAAGATTGCCATGGCTGGGAAAACCGACCTAGAACATTGACAACTGCCACTCATAAATTAATTAGTTATACGTTTCGTCCATGTCAAATTAGTATAATTATTATAATTGTTTTAACCCACGCGATGGCCATTGTTTTCACTCAGCGTAAACAAACTTCCTCGTTAACAAGCCGTAATTTATCATGAAAAATCAGAGACAACACAAGAAAATAAATTAACAAACATGTCACCATGATTTATTTGTTACAGGTGAAATCGTCTCAGCAATTATCACCTTTTGTTTGCTTCACAATCAACTTCGACGCCGGCTTGTGTTTGATCAAACTTGCATTTTGCACTTTAATTGAACTTCGAATTAGCGAGAGTAAATTAATGTATAGATTCGTGTTTGGGACCAGAAAAATAGTTCGAATTATCCGATAATTCGAATTATCGAAATTCGACTTAAAAGGAGTCAAATTGCATAGAAATAGAAGGAATAAAATTGGGACCGTGAAAAAAATTCGACTTAAGCGGAAATTCGAAATAAGCGAGTTTGAGATACTGAGAGTAGACTGTAGTGCAATGGCGAAAGCTGATTTCCCGGTTGCTGTTTCCAGAGATCTAAGAAATAATGGTTTTATACTGCGTTTCTGCCGTTTACAATGATTTTGGCTTAGTAAAAGATGAAAAGTTACAGTAAACCCATTTGTTTTAAAACAATTATTTTGCAATTAAATACGAAAACTATGAACATCAAGTCAGTTAAATCGCCGTAAAACCCCGGCGAGTTCTCACTGGGTTTCACCGTGATGATGACCGAGAATCTCCATATTTTAATTGCGGTGGATAAAATTTACCATCACCGCGATGAGTGAACTCTTAACAAATCGCGGGGACAAAGTTGGCATGTCCGCGGTGAAATAAAATCACCGCGTCAGTGCTCACAGAAAATTATTTTAAGAGACAGGCCCAGGGCTTGTTGCTTCTGAAAATGGACAGGCCCTGATTTAAAATGGACAGGCCCTGATTTAAAATGGAAAGGTCCAATATTTTTTTCTTAGTGGAAATGTGTCTTTATTCGCCTTTATAGCACACATTTGTGAAATCCAGAACCTCCCCTGACTATAGTTACCACTTTATGCTCCCTAGTCAGCAGACTTATTTATCACTTCGTTAGAATAGAATATTACATTGAAATTTACAACCGATTTACAACCGAGAGTACTAGCACTTTTGCCAAACGATAATAATCAGAGCCGACTTGGTGAAACTGGAGCCGAACTTGGAGCCAAATTTTTAATCAGGTTTTATTAGACTATCAGGGCCTCCTCTGGCTATATTTTTCATTTTGTCACCACTTTCTCCAAGTTAAAGAATTAGGAGCCTAGTGTAAAATTCATTTAAAAGTAGGATTCCAGGAACTCCTTACACATGATAAAAGAAAAAATGATGGATTAAATAATGAATAGAAATGTTTTTCTTATTCGATTATGCAAAAAAAATAAAAAAATAAAAATCCGAAATTATGTACTATGTACTATGTACTTTGTACTATGACACCGCACTTTTACGGCCCGAAAATTTCACAAACATTCAATCAAAATACCATCAATTAGGAACTTTTTTCATGCAATAATGTGTTTTGAATGCCAAAAATGGTATTTCTTATCAAAGAGGAAAGAAAACACAACCCTAATATCAGGATAATTAAGTTTTACGTCAGAAATTGTCGATCTCAAAGTTCTTATTGTTTCAATTTGTGTATAACACATTTTAATTACTTTATTGCAAGTGTTTTCATAGTTCAGAATACACATGGGAGTATTGTGTCTTGTGTATTGTGACAGGCCCAACGGGCTCCTTGTATGCAAAATGAGACAGGCCCGGAATGGATTTCAAGGAGCCCCGGGCATCGGGCTATCAGATTCTTGGAGCACTGCGCATTGAGTGTGAATGATCGTAATCCGCGTGCACCATCTGTACGTCCAGGAGTTCAGAAGAGACTAGTCTGGACAATGTTAGTGTATTAAAACCTTTAAAGGGCCATAACTCTGTCAAAAATCATGCAACCATGATATGCACAACTAGGCTTGGTACTGATCATCCCTGCAACTAGTCCGAACAAAGTTTGTGTAGTAAAATCTTTAAAGGGCCATAACTCTGCCAAAAATTGCTCAACTGGAACACAGTGAGGATATCCACAACTAGGCATGGTACTAATCTTCACTGCAAGATTTCACTGAAATCCGACTAGAGGTTCAGGAGAACTTAAGTCCGGACAAAGTTTGTGTAGGAAACCCTTCAAAGGGCCATAACTCTGCCAAAAATCATTCAACCGGAACATAGTGACGACATCCACAACTAGGCTTGATACTTATCATCCTTGCCTTGAAATCCGGAAGGGGTTCAGCAGAACTAGTCCATACAAATTATGTGTATTAAAACCCTTAAAGGGCCATAACTCTGCCAAAAACCATCCATTCAACTGGAACAAGGTGACAATATGCACCACTAGGCTTGGTACTGATCATCCCTGCAAAGTGTTGCTGAAATACAGCAATATGAAGGCACCTATCATAACAATCTGGTAAAGTTTGGTAAAGATCAGATGGAATATGAAGGTGCTAGAGTTTACACATTTTTCAATAATTCAAGGGCCATAACTTCAGTGTTACTGGTGCAATCTGGCTGGTTTTCAAACTTGACCAAACTTTTATCAAGATCAACAATCTGACAAAAGGATGGATGCAAAATGGAGGTGCTAGAGTGTTGACAAGACAAAATATAGCAATTTTCGTTAATTCAAGGGCAATAACTCTAGTGTTACTGGTACAATCTGGCTGGTTTTCGAACTGGTCCAAGTTTTCATTGATATTAAAAATCTGGTAAAGTTTGGTAAAGATCGGATGAAAAATTGAGGCGCTAGTGTTTTGACAAGACAAAATATAGCAATTTTCATTAATTCAAGTCCAATAACTCTGGTGTTACTTGTCCGAACTGGTTGGTTTTCAAACTCACTCAAGCTTCCATTGATATAAATATACTGGCAAAGTTTCGTAAATATCAAACACAAAATGAAGGTGCTAGAGTGTAAACAAGGCTTAATATGGCATTTTCCAGCAAAACAATTGCCATAAGTTACTCTGGTGTTAATAATCCGATCTGGCTGGTTTTCGAACTCATCTGAGCTTTCATTGATGTAAATACACCGGCAAAGTTTCGTAAAGATCAAATACAAAATGAAGGTGCTAGAGTGTAAACAAGGCTTAATATGGCATTTTTCAGCAAAACAAGGGTCATTACTCTAGTGTTACTAATCCGATCTGGCTGGTTTTTGAACTCATCTGAGGTTTCATTGATATAAAGACACTGGCAACGTTTCGTAAAGATCCGATTAATAATGAAGCCCCTATCGCTTAAACAATATGGGCCAGTAGAGCTAAAAACTGTCGAAAAAATATGTTAGGGGTACTTAAGAAGAATTGTTTTAAAGTTTCAACATTTTATGGTAATTGCAGCCATCTTGGATGTCGGGCTGACCTAATTTTTTACCACATTTGAAAAACTCTGACCTCAGTATCATCCATGTGAAGTTTGGTCAAAATTTACCAAGCAGTTTCTGCGAGGTCATTTACCAAGCAGTTTCTGCGAGGTCATTTAAAGCAAAAAATAATGATGGACAGATGAACGAACAGAGGATGGATGGAGAGTGACCCCAATAGCTGACCTCTGAGGCTTCGGCTCAGCTGAGGCTCTGGTGAGCTAAACACACATAAAGGATCTAAGCTCAAAACATACATCATAAGGAAGACAGTAGTTATAAATATTCTATTTTGTGGTGTCAATTTCGATAAAAACAAATAAATAATCCAGGCCTACACAATTACATGTATTTTATTAAAGGAAAAGTCAACTCACTTTCGATTTTGATACTCCACGTCAGTCTAAACCCATCAGTAGTTAGGTAGAAGTTTTTCAGATCTTCTGGCAAAAAGCAAGTGTTTTTCTGAAAAGAAGTTGTTGTTTTTTTATCTCAGGAAAGAGACTAATTATATTACAAATACAAATCGTGACCAGAGGGCTGATATCTTCCAAGATTAATCAAAATGCAAAGCATATAAAAATGTCTGATATCTTCTATTAAATTCATTTTTTCAGAAAGCCATATACCATTACAGCGTATTCTTAGAAAACAAAGTACATAAAAGATTTGTATCATCACTTTTGTAAATGTTAACACATTTTATGTTAACAATATCTAATTTTGAAAATTGTAATAAATATTATAGTTGTATTGAATTTCTTATGCTCAAATCCTCTTTAAGAAAAATAAGTGATTATTAGCGCTTCTTTTGGTGAAATAGGGATATTTCCTGCAATTGTATGAATAGCTAGGTTGTTTTTTTTTTAATGTGGTACATATACTAGACAAAAATAGAAACGTCCGCTTATATGCTGATTGTCTAGACAGCAAAACAGGAAAAAATTAATGATGTTTTAAGAATAATTAAATTAGACCGCCAACAATAGTCCAAACAAACATGTTTTTGAAAAGTTCAGTACACAAATGAGTTAGCCGCCTTTTTCTTAAAACATGCATTTTGGCCATAAAAACAAATTAAATCTACGAAAATTACTGAAATTTGTCCGAGACAATATTCTCTATATGTTCCTTACCAAAACAAATCACACAAAAACATAGCACAGATTGTGTAGATGGCAGCTTTTATCAACAATCATCAAAAGATTATTGCTTGGTAAATTTGAAATTGTTTAATGGGATATTTAGAACTCACTTACGTGTGCTTACAAACATCAAACATTGTTTTATCAAAACTTGTATACGCCCTCAAAAACTGGCCTATGGGAATACCAGCAAAAAAGTCGGACGTTTCTTTTTTTGTTCAGTATAGTCAGAACTGCATTTTCTAAACATTTTTAAGCAAAGAAACCTAATTTATAGAAAAATAACAAAAAAAAATTACAACAAGAGGCCCAAGAGGGCCTGTGGATGCTCTACTGGCTAAAGATAAAGTTTATGTATAAGGGGCCATAACTCTGCCAAAATTCATTCAACCAGAACACAGTTATGATAGGTGCAAACTAGGCTTGGTACTGATCATCCCCACCAAGATTCGTTGAAATCCGGCAAGAAGTTCAGAAGAGACTAATCTGGACAAACTTTGTCTTTAAAAACCTTTAAAGGGCCATAACTCTGCCAAAAACCATTCAACCGGAATATGGCGAAGATATACACAACAAGGCTTGGTACTGATCATCCTTGTCAAGTTTCGTTAAAATCCAGAACTCTGAAAACTAGCCCGGAAAATGTTTGTGTATCAAAAACCGTTAAAGGGCCATAACTCCGCGAAAAAGGTGTAAACTGGAAAGAGACAATGATATGCACAATTAGGCCTGCAACTGATCATTCCTAAAAAGTTTCGTTTAAATCCGACCAGGGGTTCAGGAGAACTAGTGCGGACAAAGTCTGTGTATTAAAATATTTTAAAGGGACATAACTCTGCCAAAATCATTCAACCGGAACACGGTGACGATATGTACAACTAGGCTTTGTACTGATCTTCCTTGAACAGTTTCACTGAAATCTGGCCAAATAAAAGCCCTTCGTCTTAATGAGGTCAAAATATAGGATATTTCAGAAAATTAAGGGCAGGATACTCCAGTGTAAATGGTCTAATCTGGCTGGTTTTCAAACTTGTCGGAGCTTACATTGATATTAATAATCTGGTCAAGTTTGGTAAAGATCGAATGAAAAATGGAGACCGTATCGTCTTAACGAGGCAAAATATAGCATTTTTAACTAAATCAAGGGCCACCACTCCGTTGTTAGTGGTCCAATCTGGCTAGTTTATGAACTTGTCTGAGCTTTTATTGATAGTAACAATCTGGTAAAGTTTGGTAAAGATTGGATGAAAAATGAAGGCCTTATCATCTTAACAACGCAAAATATAGAATTTTTAAATAATTCAAGGGCCACCACTCCGCTGTTACTGGTCCAATCTGGCTGGTTTTCGAACTTGTCCGAACCTTCAATGATATTAACAATTTGGTTAAGATCAGATGAAAAACGAAGGCCCTATCATCTTAACGAGGCAAAATATAGCATTTTTAACTAAATCAAGGGCCAGAATCTCACTGTAACTGGTCCGATCTGGCTGGTTTTTGAACCTGTCCAAGCTTTCATTGATAATTATTCATTACAATCTGGTAAAGTTTGGTAAAGATCAGATGAAAAATGAAGGCCCTATCGTCTTAACGAGACAAAAGTTAACAACTGACAACGGAGAGACGTACGGATGACGGACAACTCGGCATCCCATAAGCTCTGCTGGCCTATTCTATGTACATATGAAGGAAAATTAATGATATATTCACAGAGTGGAATATTACTTTTACTCTCTTGCAGAGCCTCGGACGAAATGTCAGAGTTGGGGGTGAGGAGGGCGGCGGGAAGAGACTTTTCAAGAAAAAAGGTATTTCCGATGACAAGATTGTTTTTTGATTTGTTAGCAAATATTGTGTGTTTTATGTTAATGAAATTTATTAAAAAAATATTCGCCGTATTTGTTTTTCAGAAAAACGGAATTAATAATTAATGACTGAAAATTAATGCATTTTGGAGCAAAAAAGCACCGACTTTGTCTTAAACTCAGGGGCACAGATTAGCACTCGCCCAGTCGCCCGTGGCGAGTAAAAAATGGCCTGGGCGACTAAAATTTGACTTTCACGTGCCCAGGTGGCAACCAAAAATATTCAAATCCAAAAACCGGCAAGAGAGGTAATTCATTGAAAACAAACATTGAAGTTCGAGGATTTTACCCCGTTGATTTTTTTTGAGATGTTTGATGTACAGTTTCCCGAAAAACTGCATGGTAGTGTTTATCATCATAAATATTACATCATTATTCATGTTATAATTTGAAGGGGCAATCATTAGGTAGCACTTCCGTTTTTTGGATATTCTAAAATGCGGCGCTTTTGATAAATCAAATGCGGCGCTCTTAGAAATCGTCAATTATAGTTATATGGCAGAAAATTTTGTTGATAGAAAAGTATCTTATATGAATTTTAAAACTGTATGTTAATATAAATTATTTATAACAAAATAAAAATTAATTTAATAATATCCTTTTTAATCTTTTATTACAATAATTTACATAGTCTAGTTATGTTTATTGAAGGATCCTGTTATTTATAACACAACTCATTAACAATACTATTTATAATTTAATAGATAACTTGGACTATCCTTATTTTTCTATCTTGCTCTTCCTGTTTTCCTTGGAAAGAAGGATCATGGAATTTAATTTTACTCAATTTACAACACTGAATACTAAATACTGAGTTTGACTCTTGTGAGTAGACACTAACTTCGTGTTGGGGAATGAAAGATTTGTTTGTTTGATTTTTTCTTTGTTTGTTTTAAAATAAATAATTCTATTGATTAAAAACACCTTTATTAGTTCTAAAGTTTTTACAAAGTTCCCTTCCGAAGATTGTTATAATAAAGCATTTAGTAAGTATAGGTATACATAAGTATACTTACTCCCTGAATAAAGTGACATGCGACACTCTGGGCTACTGATTCTGAAGCTGGGCTCCTAACTTTTGCAAGCAAGGGGCCCAGCTGGCTCCTAGTCCAAAAATGTTAAGCTTCATACCTGAAACTGTTAACATCTACCATAGACCTATATCAACTTGATTTGAAACAAGTCTTTAAGCCAATTTATCAGCTGAATAATAATTTACCCATGAATACTTGCGCATGCAGGAAAAAAATAATTTGCGCATGCACGTTGTGCTAAGTTATGCAACGGCTTACGAATTGATCAAATGTAAAAAAGCATAATATATGTTATTAATATATTTGTTTTGAGAAAAGTACACAAGTTAGATGGATCATGTAAAGGGACACTGTCCATAACTTTTAGCTTATAAAACACACACTAATTATGTTCGCAAACATTACACACCAAACATTACTGAATATTTACTAATTAAAGCAGGATTGTTTGACGGAATTCAATCGCGGTACAAAAAAAAGAGAAACCATTTCGGGCGTTTGAACTCGCAGCCCAAACTAAAATTACTCTCGCGGTAATAATAGTGAGCGTAATGTGGTCGACCTAGCAACCGACTGAGCTAAGTGGGCTATACATATTATGTACCAAAGACTATGGTGAAAACCTAATGCGCTAATGGAAGTCACATGATCGCAAAAAAGGTAAATACGGTGGGTCCCACTTTATTTACAAATAATAATTTAAGCTTTTTTTTTTCAAACTCACGAATGTATTACTACAGACTTCTTAGTGTCTATGCTCATGTTTTGATGTATATATTTCACTGAATAAAAGTCAGACAGTTATTTGGTTATGCTCAATATCTGCTTACTTACGGACAGTGTCCCTTTAAAGATGATATGAGAGATAATTCTTTGTTCTTTAAAGCGATGTCTGTTTAGCTTTAATAGAAACAAACTTACAAAATATCCTTGTGTTTGATCGTATGCGAACTGCAACAGTGATGTGATTGTTCTAAAAACAAATTAGTGTTGTATTTTTATAAACTACTGTACATTATCCCTGTGTTTATTTTAAATGTATGACTTGGATATATTTGCAAGTGATCTACCTACATATGTAAACATTTTATGAAAGCAAGCACTGAAAATGCAGCATTTATTTTATATAAAGCTGAGAATAAGATAGAGCAATACAGAAATACTAAATTTATATATATATTTTCTTGGATTTATTTCTATGGGCAAAAATATGCCATAAGATAGGACATTCAAGGATTTTTAACATATCCTTGGTTTTAGCTTTAATAAAATAAACTTAATGACAAACTCTAATTTTGTGCGACTGTATGTGGTCAGGAACCTCAAATCTTCAAAGATGTAGCTTGGGGAAAAAGACCGCCACAGTTATAGGTGATTTATTAGTCTTGAATACATTAATATTTATTATTATAATTATAATTATAATTATTATCATTATTATTATTATTATTATTATAACCAGTTAACAGACAAACTATGACTTTGACCTATATGCATGCATATTCACAACGTTTCAACTCCATCTTATTTTGTAATAAAACACAATGGGCTAACAACTTTATGTCAGTTGTTATTTGATCATAAATAATCACACATGACGCTAATTACAACACCCTGTTTTCCCTAATCCACCGTGTTATGCCAAGTAAACACATCAAAGACTGAGACTGAATGTTGCTTTACTTGCTTATCCATTTGTGTTATACCAAATATGTTTAATAGTCACGCTCGATTGGTGGTTGTATCATTTTCAAATTTGAACAAACTTGTTACAGGAGCATATATAAGCTTATGGTAAATTGCAAAATATTAAACCTTTGGCTCTCATAGTTTCAGAAAGACGATGTTTTAAGTTTTTTCCTATATAAGTCTTGTAAAATATGTGACCCCGGGGGCAGGGCCAAATTTGATCCCAGGGTCACCATTTGAACAAATTTGTTAGAAGACCATAAGCTTATGATAAATGAAAAAAACATTAAACCTTTGGCTCTTGTAGTTTCAGAAAATATGATTTTTAAGTGTTTCCCTATATAAGTCTATGTAAAACATGTGACCCTGGGGGCAGGGTCACTATTTGAACAAACTTCATACATGACCATAAGCTTATGGTAAACGCAAAATATTAAACCTCTGGCTTTTACAGTTTCAGAGAAGAAGAGTTTTTAAGTTTCAATATATAATATTTCAATATTTAATATTTCCTATGTAAGTCTGGGGCTGGGCCAAATTGGACTCCAGGCTCTTTGGCTCTTGTAGTTTCAGAAGAGATGATTTTTAAGTGTTTCCCTATATAAGTCTATGTAAAACATGTGACCCTGGGGGCAGGGGCACTATTTGAACAAACTTCATACATGCCCATAAGCTTATGGTAAACGCAAAATATTAAACCTCTGGCTCTTACAGTTTCAGAGAAGAAGAGTTTTTAAGTTTCAATATATAATATTTCAATATTTAATATTTCCTATTTAAGTCTGGGGCTGGGCCAAATTGGACTCCAGGCTCTTTGGCTCTTGTAGTTTCAGAAGAGATGATTTTTTTAAAGTTTTTCCCTATATAAGTCTATGTAAAACATGTGACCTGGGGCGGGGCCAAATTGGACCGACGGGTCACCATTTGAAGAAATTAGGTAGAGGACCATAAGCTTATGGTTAATGCAAAATATTAAACCTTTGGCTCTTGTAGTTTCAGAAAAGACAATTTTTTTAGTTTTTCGCTATACGTCTATATGTAAAAGGTGTGACCCCTGGGGCAGTAAATCAAGGGCAATAACTCTTGTGTTACTATTAGTATAGAAAGGTGGGGTTCCGGTGCAGTTTTCCTCTCGCGAGTCCCCAACACCCAAGTAATTCAAAATGTGCTACATATTTTCGCCATAACTAGAGGCTATATTATTTAAATCCACCGTCTCCTATTGTAAAATCATTAAACCAAGTCAGATGGAACCAGACAGTAGTCTTCATCATCGCTGTACATATCATACTCTTTCATAGTATATTTTGCTTTTCTACATTTTGTTATCTTATATTTTAGTTTAAGTAGCTCTTCCCTGTTTTTATCCAGCTTTTGCTGATCCATTTCAGCCAGCAATCTTTTCGTTTAATGACTTGGTTTTCTTTGGTGTCCATACAATCATCACGGACTTCTTCATATTCTACTTGACCCTGCTTGCTGCAGCCTTCCATTAATTTTTTTCTATATTTATCTTTTAAATTATTAAGTGTTTTGCAAATCTGTTCTATACCTTTTTGTTCCATTAATACTATAGTAATATATTATATTTTACTATAGTAATATATTATACTTTTAAGCTTTGAACACACTTATATGTCTTGAATGTTCTTAAATCGTTATCATGGAATTTACTTATATGCTAATGTATCTTGTCCATTATCTAGTATGTACCTCTTATCATCATATGCTGACAAACTCTTCTCGTTTATTACATTTAGTTCATGTTTTTTTGACCTAATCATTTCATGGTAACTTTTTGTTGCCGTAAATAAAATATTCTCATAGTTATCATGCGTTATATTTGTTTTAACAACAGACTTTTTAATACTCTTGCATTTCTTTGTACCAGTCTCATTATCTAACATGTATGAATACAGTTTACTTTGAAGCCCAACAAATTCAACGATAGGTATTCCACAAGTTTCATCTTTCATTTTACCAATAACCTTTTCATTGTCATTGAAACGAAATTGATTTTTCGGATCATAATCAGTGTTATCAAAAAGTTCTTTATCTTTATAAAAATCTGCGTACACATCTTCTGTTTGAATTTCATAACACAACGAGTCAGTATCAGTAAAGAACAATTTAGCTTTTTTACCATAATTATTTGTAATGTAGTTGTAATGAAAATCATACATTAAATATTTTGGCAAGTCTAAAATACACATACCAACGTAACAAGGACAAATTTAAAGTTAGTTTTACTTTTACTCTGCTTATGGCAAATAAATTTTCATTAAACATTTTACAAGAAAGAAATGAAGGCATATTTTAGCAAAACCTCCTCATCTTGAGTTAATTTAACATTAACTCTTTTTCTCAAATTTAACATAGTTTTGCAGGGATGGAAACTAACGGTTGCCCGTTCGCCCGGGACGACTAAATTTAAAGCTGGGCGAGTAGATTTCATAAGTCGGTAGTCTGCCAGGGCGACTAGCTTTTTCGACAAGCTGAAGTCGATTTCCTCGGCATTATTCGTCAATGCGTTTACCCGTCTCGCAATTTTTGACCGCAGCCAATGAAATTGCATCATACAACCAGTTATCGACCAGCAGCCAATGAAATCGCTCGTTACGTATTTTTCTTTACAACATGGCTGCGCCCGTGTCGTGACAATAACAATGCACGATAACAATGTGGCGATACTTAGAGAACGTTGATCGTCCAAGTCAAGGCCCCCCCCCCCATCCAGGTGAAAAAAGAAAGTACAATCAAGAGTACAATAAATCTAAACGTAAACGTGAATTTCAGTCGGGATGGACAGAGAACAGGCCTTGGTTACAAAATACGGCGAGCGGTATGCAATGTCAATATTGCATTGCGCAAGGTCTTCAAAATTCGTTTGTTTCGGGGTGTACCTCCATGAAAATTGACAGCATAAAGAAACACGAAGACTCGGATAGCCATAAGCGGGCGGCAAGTCCAAACCTAAGTTAGTTCAACTTACTTAGGTTTGGATTTTGCCAGTTCAATACTCGCCGCCCGCTTATGGCTATCCGAGTCTTCGTGTTTCTTTATGCTGTCAATTGTCATGGAGGTACACCCCGAAACAAACGAATATTACGTCTTCAGAGCCTGTCCATAATTATGAAGTTGAAATTGTGGATGACAATGATAGTCAGCATGTGGGTGACAATGACAGGCCCATTAGTGGTACTGAAGGTGCATCTGAGCAAGCTGATGAACCTGTTCTACCAGAAGAGTGTGGAGAGTGTTATTCAGACTCTGGGGACTCTGATTATGAGTCTGACATTGATGAGCGTGCAGTTTTCAAGCGTCTTTCGTGTTTTAATGAAAGAGATTAAATTTGTTAAAACCATGTTTGTTAATGTGTTTGTTAGTGTGTCGAAAAGAAAAATACAGAAAATCTGGGCTCATAAATTTTCAACTGGGCAACCAAAATCCAGAAGATGGTTGCCCGTTTGGGCAACCAAGCTTTAAAAGTTAGTTTCCATCCCTGGTTTTGCCAAAAACTAAATTGTTCATTAGTTTAAAGAAATCAAAAGCGTTCTTGCCAATTGTTCTTTTAGCAGTGTTAAAGTCTATCTATACTTTTAGCCATTATGATTCATCAAACTGTAGTATCCTATGTATTTTGCTAACCTTTAATCCCACCTTATTATACAGTTTCAAGATTCTGTAATGCACAACATACCGTATTGTTTCTAATTAGCGCCCCTGTAAGCCAGTACACATTTTTAATTTCCTTATATAATGCTAAAAAATGTTGTGTTACTGAAATATGGAATTAAATTCATAAGTGTGTGTATACTGTTTCTTTGGATTTTAACCACTTTTCTTGGATATTAACCACTTTTACACCTCAAGGTAAGATTTTTTTTTTTTTAAAAGTTGGGAGTGGGGGGCGCTAATTAGAGGGGGAGCGCTAATTAGAAACAATACGGTATTTCTTTTTATCCTTTAGTGTTATAACAAGTTTGTTAACTTTACTAGATCCTAAATTAAACTTTTCCTTTAAAGTCTTACAATAGTCTGATAACCATTCATCTTTTATATTTAATCTCTCAGGAGCAAGAGGGTAGTCATTATGAGAGTCATATAGTTTTTTGGGATACACAAGATCACACTCAACAATATAGTTTGATTTTCCTTTTCAATCTTACTGACCCACATAAAGTTGCCAGTAGACTTTTGAGTATCTATTTGCCATATAACTTATTCCACCTCTCATTCCTTTTTCTATGAATAAATATTGATCAATATCAGTTATTAAATCAAGCTGAACTCCAGTCATCTTAAGACAAGACATTTTGAAACTGTTTTTTTTTATTGCAAAAGGTGAACACATGAATCTGTTTTATCTACAATATCAACTTTAAAAACTTTGCTATATTGTTTTGGAGATTTTTCAATTTCTCTTTTTGAATCTCTAATATTTTATTAAAGGCAATTCTGATTAAATCATCATCATTTTCTAGTCCTATAGTTGTTTGAGCATAAGAAGTTGTTTAAAACTTCTATGGTGCATTTTCAACAAAATATTTTTCTTCGCTATTCTAGATTTACTCATTAGGACTGCGATTATTGGGGGAACTGCCCCAACAGCAGCTATAAAACAGAATTGCTGGAACCAATATCAATGCGGCACCACAACCAATTATTACACTTGCAACCTGTAACCCTGTATTAATCCTGCCGCATAATTTATAACTAAGTCTGTATGCTGCTGCTTGTCGAGTCAAGTAACTAATTAATTTTTCCTTGCTTTTTATTTCTCTCATTATAATAATAATTAGATTAATTAAAATATTTAGAAAATAGTTGTTCTTGTTCTCCGGATGATATTTCACCTATTTTTAACAATTCCTAAACTATGTTGATACCTTTATTAAGTGTGGACTATTATTTCCTGATTCGACGCTTCCACATACTAACTCCAGATCATTAACCAAATCATCAGGAATGTTGTAATATTCAACGCAACTTCCTAAAATCTTCTTGAACCTTTATGAATTGGCAAACCAGATAATTCTGTCAGTTTTTTAAAAACATTTTGAGACAGTTTTGAATAAGTTTTGTTATTACTGTAACGCTTTGTTATCAAATCAATAAAATCACTGTCTACTTTCTGATTTAATACAACTGTTTTTCCTTGCCTAGCAATTAGTGTGTGATAACCGGTAAGTTTAAGCAAATCAATTTGTAACGTGCCGTAATGACCATCTTTACACCTTATACAAATTTTTATTTTGTTGTAAACCTTCCCCCGAAAAAACAGGAGCATGCTTATGCATACTTTGAAGTCAAACTCTATAATGCTTTAATCCGTCTGTCTCACCTTTGTAAAGCCTCTTTTTGTTGTTCAATGTTTTCCTTTTGCTCGGTATTTGTTTCTTTCTATCTGTTTGGTTAGAATAGCTTTAGAACCACCAATATCCTTGATTCTTTTAGAAGCATCTTTAATTGTTTCACCTCTATCACTTGTAATTAGTTTTGATGGCAATGGGAGGTTATATTTCTGTAGCATATCTGTATCAATTCAAGCATCTAGATTACCAGCAAGTATTTCTGCTGTATCAAATAACTGAGGTAATCCCTTCAACATCTTTAACAAGTTCACTTGATTTTTGCTTTTTATCTGCTAATTCTTTTCACTTTAAAGGGACAATGTCCGTAACTTTTAGCTTATAAAACACAAACTCATTACGTTCACAAACATTACACACTAACAGTATTGAATATTTACTAATTAAAAGCAAGATTATTTGACGGAATTCAATCGCAGTACAAAAAAAAAGAACTACCGCTTTGCAAGTTTGAACCAGCAGCCCAAACTAAAATTACACTCACGGGTAATAAGACTGTGCGCCTAATAGATGACGTCGCTCCAACCTGAGCTATGCGAGCCATACATATTACGCAATACATACTATGTAGAAAACCTAATGCGCTAATGGAAGTCACGTGATCAGCATAAAAAGTAAATAAAATGGGTCCCACATTAATTACAAATAATAATTAAAACTTTTTTTTTCAAACTCACATACTTATTTGGGTCTATGCTCATGTTTTCATGTATACATTTCACTGAATAAAAGTCAGACAGTTATTTGATTATGCTCAATATCTGCTTACTTACGGACAGTGTCCCTTTAACAAAGATATGTATAATAAAGGTTAGATTAAAATAAGTTAAGATAAGATAAGTTATTTCTTAACTATTGCAGCAATATAAGGTCTTGCTTTTTTCCCTTCTTCTCCTATTTTTACAAGTCTGTTTTTTAGCCATGTTATTTCCCTGTTTGTTTTTACAGTTTTTAATTTAATACCAATATTTCTACGCTCTATATATAATCCTGCAAGATAAACTTCATTAGGATATTTTTTTACAGTTGAAAGACTACCTGGAAGACCAGCTAGCTTTCCTGGTGTTTTCTTTGGTACATCCTTAACAACTTTAACCAAACCATAATATCTGACTTGGCCAGTTTTAAAACATTCTTTTTCCATTCCTAATGTTTTTCCAAGTGGGATTGTTTTTATTCCGCAATAAGATTTAGACATACATGTATATAATAATAATTAGATTAATCTGCTAGATATTATATGGAAATTCCAAACTATGATTTAAATGTAGAACGCGGGCTTAATTTCAAGCAGATATACGACTTTATGCCAAACTCTTGTTTTAGAATGTTAATATGCGGAAATTCTGGTTCCGGTAAAACAAATACATTAGTTCACATGCTGTTAAAACCTTTAGTGTACTATGACAAGATTTATTTGTTCGCTAAAATCTTGGAACAGTCAAAGTACAAGGTTTTATCACAAAAACTCAAAAAAATAGCAAAAATGAATAAAATTCCAGTTGAAGACATACTAGAATGTTCGAACGACGAAGTTATCCCTGTAAACGATTTAGAATCTGATACTCAAAAGATAGTTATTTTTGATAATTATGTTTGTGAACGTAATCAAAATGATATTATCAATTATTTTATCCAAGGTAGGCATAAAAACTGTTGTGTAATTTATGTAACACAATCTTATTATAAAACTCCCAAAGACATCCGCTAAATTGTTCTCATTACATCTTCTTCGCAACTGCAAGTAAAAATAAAACTGACATGCTTTCTAGAGAACAAGACATAAGTAAAAAACCTGTACAAAAAAGCAACTAAGAAGCAGTATGACTTTTTGTATTTGGATCGCCCGAGGAAGCTCGTAAAGCGTAACTTCAACAGCGAAATTTAATATAATATATATTATAATGGGACTATTTCATGACCTTGGCAAGGGAGTCAGTACTGGCAGGGTCAATATTACAAATTTTGGTATCGTGCTATCTGAGTGTAAAACAGAAACATCTGGTTAATTATCTTCAAAAGGGTAAAAAACAGGAAAACGTTTTAAGAAGTGATCTTAATATGAATAATAATAAAATTATCAATGTTAGCAATCCAGACAAACCAAATGATGAAGCAACAAAGCAATTTACTATAAGAAGAATAACAAATGTCGTACTTGACAAAATAAGTCTGATACAAAAGCAATTACAGACAAACCGTGAGAAAATGATTGAAATTCAAAATGGTTTAAAAGATGAAATAAAACTTTTGAGTGATGCTTTAAAAGAGTTAGAAAAGAAAGAAGATGGATTGGAAGATAGCAAGCTCTATAAAAAGTTAGGCGAGCAAATACAAGTTGGTTCTGAAAGTATTAATGAGCGAATTAAATAAATCAATAAACAAATGGTTGATAACAATGAACTAGAAACTGCTATTGCTGATGCTTCAAAACAAATGAGAAATGCTTTTGCTACCGAAATAACTCAAATTAAAATATTTAATGAACAGATAAACACTAACGTTGCCAATATCAACAAAGAGTTTGAAGACATCAAAAGTAAATGGTTAACAGTAAGACGCTGGAGACTACTTTGAACAAAATGGTGGGTAACAAGGTTACCAACAGTGAACTAAAAACTGCTATTGCTGGTGTTTCAAGACAAATGAGAGCTGTCCAAGATGAAAGAAGCAAAGCTTTTGATGCAGAAATAGCTTTTCTAAAAGAGTATAATCAAAAGTCTGATAGTCGCCAGACAGCACTTCTTGGTATAATTGACGAATTAAGAGAAAAAGTAGAAAATGTAGGACGGTTATTTATTTTTGAATATACAATAGACGGAATAAGCATTATATAAGATGCCTATGTGGACTCCCAACATACGATAAGATCAAATTTTGTATCGTATCCAACTCAAAAACCACTTGAAAGAACCCGTCGAAACTCTTTTCTTGATGCGTTTACTTTTGTAGCCAATCCACTTATAAAAAAAGTGAAGAATATGAAATACAACTCGGGGATGATTTGACTACATTTACAATTCTTAAAGAAGGTAGTTATATATTTCAAATAAATTTTACTTATAAAGAAGCAGATGTAGAAAGTTTCATTATTATTTCATCATTGAAAACAGGTAAAAAGTCTTTTTATCCAATAATAGAAAATGACAAACGGATATTAAAAGAAACATTTGAAGTATATGTCAAGCCATCTAGTACTATTTATTTCAGATCAAACACAAAAACAAATACTACTCAAGTTAATAATTTTGAAAAATCAAGTTTTATTTAGACAGTTAATTTTGGCAATCAATATTGTCTACTAATATATATAATGGAACAAAAAATTGTATTATCATCAGAAAAAGCTTCAATAATTAATAGCTCAAATACACAGAGTAACTGTATTTGAAAGACCATTGATATTGGACAAAAACAAACAGTATGGCATTGGACTTGACAAGATTAATTCTATGACTTATTCCTGGTACAATATTAGCGAGGATTTTAATAAACAGTGATAAGGTATCATAATGGAAAAGATTGGGAAAATATTATTTTTACAAATGGAAATTACAGTTATGCTGATATCGATAATTATATGAAAGAAACATTGACTGTAAACGGTGATTTAACTGATGACTCGCCTGTCCCAATAAGAACTGAATTTGTTTGTCAAGTTTCAAATGTTTAGTTACCATCCATAATAATTTCATGCTTGATTTAAGAGAATCAAACTTTGCAGTTATTAGAGAAACTAAATTTGGAACTGTAACACCAAACAAAACAAATTCTATCGATACATTGTATATTCACTGTGATTTGATAAGTAATTCTATTGTTGATGGATCATACGGGGGTGTCATTTATGAAATAAGTAAAGCTGACCTTATGAGGTCATATCCTTTTAAAGATGAACCGTTAAGAGTTGGGTACTGCAAAGTAAACAAAACGATCATTAACAGTATTAATATTTACATTACCGACTTCTCTGGCAAAATCATTTCGACTTGTTTTAAAAGAATTAATGTAATATAAGTTACATGACGCGTTTAAAAAAAGTTTATGACACTAGTACAGGAACATATACTCAAGCTGACCGATTAACGGGACCTGGCCGCAGGATGATGTTATTTACTATATGATCCAGTAGTACTAGTGAATCCAGGAGATGGGTTTCTAGACTTTCCTCTGAGATATAAAATGTAAATGTGTGTACAGGTTGGGGACCCTTCTTTTATAAGAATATAAGAATGCAAATATATTTTTGAACCTTGCCCCCCACCCCCTCCCCCACCCCAACCCCACCATACACCAACCCACCCCATCCCCGCTAAGATGATATCCGGGATCTGCGTATGTCCAGAGCATTTGGGTTCTATACAGAGTGTAAACAATGACCCTGTCTGTGGTAATCTGGGAATGGCTCAGGACGTGTGTAGTGTTAAGGATTATATTCCCTCCGTCTATTTCAACCCCAACGTGGTAGTCTAGGCTACCTTCTTGCAACTGCATTTTAATTTCAATTTCTTTCTGCTCTTTCGCTTCATTTTCTTTCATTTCTTTTTCAAGTTTCCTCAATTCAATTTCTTTTATATTTTGTAACTCAGTTTCTTTTCATTTTAGATCAAATTCCATTTCCACCAACAAATTTAATGCTTCCTCTCCAAAAAAAAAAATTATCAACTAAAAATTACACCAAAATGTTTTTAAAATCAGATTTTCTCATAGAAGATTTACATTTCGATAACTTATAATGTTTTGCAAGCAAGAGCAATTCATATTTTTTAAGTGAATCAAATTCCTCCTGAGCAGGCATAGCAACAAATATTTAAAGATCAAACACCATTTTGATTGTAGCTCAGGTTTCACTCTTTATAATATTGAAAATGTACAAAATGTACAATTAATTTTGTTCTTTTATTATTTATTAATTATTTTATTATTGCCAAAAGCAATGTATAAATTATTAAAGCACCAAATAATTTTCTATCCCGGACGAGCCCCCAATTTTGTTACAAGTAAAATGTAACAAGGAAGCACAACCAGTGAAATTATAATTAACAAATTTATTTACATAAAATAATAACTTACAGAATACACAAATCCAGTTTTGAAATAAGTCCAAATAAAAGTATCCAATGTTCCTTTAATTCAGATTTGCAAGTGTCTCTTTAATCCAAAACAGTAAGTGTCTCTTTAATCCAAAACAGTAAGTGTCCTTTCAGTCTAAATTAATTTCCAATATTTCCAGTTTAGTCCAAATATATAATTTCACTGTTACTATGAATGAGCACAATAATAAGTAAATCCTCTCACAAATATATTTTATAACAGCATTCAAATCTAAATTAACTTTAATAAAGAATACTGAAACTGATCTCAACTGCTGGGCTGCTCATGTGTGTGTGTGTTGTTCGAAGGTTTAAAGTCCGTCCGCCAACTAAAACGTCAGGGTAACCCTGACGCTATGGGCACAATAGAGTCTGGACTTCTCTAGATGTGTATGTAGGTTGATCTGGTGCTGCTGTGTAGTGTAGTCATTTCTCTTGTAGGTGTGTTGTGTTGTGTCGCTGCTGCTCTATGTAGTTTCGCTGTGGTGGTGAAGTGGTCTGGTCGAGGTGGCCTACATCCACTAAGGTGGTGCTCCTACATCTGCTACTTGTCGGGTTCTCTGTTTGGGGCCACACCCATCACAGTATGACCCCTGCGCCGCACACACCGCCCGACGTCCT
This sequence comes from Cyrtodaria siliqua, assembly GCA_037043455.1. Classification (NCBI taxonomy): domain Eukaryota; kingdom Metazoa; phylum Mollusca; class Bivalvia; order Adapedonta; family Hiatellidae; genus Cyrtodaria; species Cyrtodaria siliqua. The sequence continues at coordinate 93,092 of JAWPHD010005202.1, forward strand.
TCCCCCTTGGTTGTCGAATGTAGGCCGAATGGGTCACTAATCCTTCCAGCCCGCGGACAAGACTTCCGGGATCTGTGAACGTCAGATGATGTGTGCTGTGATGGGACGCAGGAGACATCTTCACTCTCAGTCAATCAGCAAACATTCCGTTAATGCTGCAGACAAGTCAGACCTATGCCTATTCTGTCTATTTGCTCCCAGAGCTAGCCTGTTTATATACCATCAAAAGTTCATCACAAATGAATTTGCATAAAATAATCCAATGAGAACAGTCCACATCATCATCAATGAATTTGCATAAAGAATTTGCATACCAGATAATCATGTTTCCATCTATACTATTTTTAACTTTCTTCAAGGCCAAATCAACAAAAACATGCAATGCAACATGTTCACTACATTGAGATATAGGTAACAATTTCAACAAACTTGATAGTCTAGGCAGTGGCGATTATTTTTAAAGAAAAACTGTCGAAATCTGTTAAGTGGTTCTTGAGAAAATTGTTTAAGGATTTGACCATATATGGTAATGGTGGCCATCCTGGATGTCGCAATTAATTATTGACCTAATTTGTACAACTTTGAAAGGCACTGACGTCAGTATCATCCATGTGAAATTTGGTCAAAATTGGCCAAGCGGTTTCTGAGAAGTCGTTTGAAGCAAAAGTTAACGACGGACAGATGGATGATGGACGAAGAGTGATCCCAATAGATCACCTTGCGCCTTCGGCTCAGGGGATTTAAAAAACATGCAGAGCATAAATATATTTTAATCAACACAGTGAGACATATTTCTCTGCTGATGTGTAACGACGGACAGATGGATGATGGACGAAGAGTGATCCCAATAGATCACCTTGCGCCTTCGGCTCAGGGGATTTAAAAAACATGCAGAGCATAAATATATTTTAATCAACACAGTGAGACATATTTCTCTGCTGATGTGTACTTTCAGCATGTCGTGTTACAAGGGTGAATACGTAAGGCATAATAAGGTATGTCTTGAATATAAAACGTTTAGTAGGAAAAACTCATGGTAAAAATGGGGATGAATGTATCCAGTAAGAAAAAATGTTTGGGGCTTGTAACTGAAACCAATTTATGTCTCCGTGACAACTTGGTTTCTCAATATTGTTTAAACCCCATGACTTGATCTATTATTATGTTTAACTTTATTTATAGTTCCTACCCAGATATAATGCTATACTGAGAAAAATAAATTCAGCAAATAAAATGCATATCAATTCCATAGACGAGATATAAAACCATGTATGTTCGGGTTCAATGGTAAAGTGACATAGATATGACCAATAATAATGCTACAAAGACATTTGTAAACAAAGTCGGTGATAAAAATAAAGCAAATATGTTGAGAACATACTGTTATAGGCTATCGAAAATCGTTCTTATTTCAATGAAAAGGGTGATTATTTTAAAATTACGAAATTTGGAATTTTTTATACAATGACAGACTGGGCAATTCTTGTCCATGCCAAATATTAAATGTGTTCAAAGCAATACGTTTGTATAACGAAATAATTTGTTTTTAACCATTAACCCGTTAAGCATGACTATAATAGCCTTTGCGTCCTTTGTAAACCCAGCCTGCAAGTAACTCGCAGGCTGAACAGGGTTTACAATGTCAGTCATTTTCCCCAAAACACTCCTTTGTCACATAAATGGAATGGTCTTAATTCAAAGAAAGAACAGTTCATTATATATATCTAGTGGGTTAAGGGTTAATATATGGGAGGTAATTCTGATACTAAGGCTTAGAACATAACAAGAGGTCCATATGCCTTGAAGCTCTACTGATAGGTTTTGACAGCTAGATCAGCATTCCTGTGAAGTTTAAAGAAAATCTGTCAAGTAGTTTCAGAGGAGTAGTCGCTACAAATTTTTACTATATAACTCTATGTAAACAAAGATGCCATATTTAATGACGAATCAAAATGACAAGAACCATTATCATGTCATGGTGATCATTTTAGAGAAAGTCCCATATCAATATCACTTTAAGTTTTCAAGAAGTAGGTGATACAAACTTGTCTTTTTAAATCTATTTTTAGCCATGGCAGCCATCTTGAATTTCCTGCCAACCTGACATTTTGCTAGGATCATCTAGACATCAAGTGCAACATTCCTGTAAAGTTTCATGAAAATCTGTCAAGTACTATATATTTTTACTATATAACACTTGTAAACAAAGATGACCACTGGCAGCCATGGTTAACGTTGAATCAAAATGATTATCAACAAAGACCAACATCATGTCATGCTGATCACATTAGAAAAAGTCCCATATCAATATCACTTATAGTTTTCAAGAAATAGTCGCTACAAAATTGTTTTTTTAAAAATCTATTTTTAGCTTTGGCAGCCATCTTGGATTTCACATCAACGTGAATTTTTGACAGGATCAACTAGACATCATGGGTAACATTCCTGTAAAGTTTCATGAAAATTCATCCTGTAGTTTTAGAGGAGTAGTCACTACAAAAAAGTTTACGGACGGACGGACGGATGGATGACGGACACCGTACCATGGCATAAGCTCTGCTGATCTTTGATCGGTAGAGCTAATAAAACAACACAGTTTTTGGAAAGTCTCATCTTTACCTAGCATTGCTAATAGCTTCAAACAAAAACATAAATGTTCATATGTTTAATCTATGTCCCTAAACAATCTTACTAAACTTTTTTTGTTCAGTATATTTTCTCTGGCAGTTATTTTATGGATGCTTGTTATCATACCACCTTCAAATTACATTTGGTGGATGTCCAAAACTATTCATTGTAATATCACATGCTGAACCTAGTTTAATATGCATGCATTAATTTTGCTCATTTTAAAACTTATTCAAAATGTTTTTAAAACAATCAAACTTTTAAACCAAATTTCAAGTTATTGCATTCGCAAGAATGTATAAAAACTGATGACAATTGAAAATGTGACTCTGGCCAGTAGAGATAAAAAATCACCTGTTCCCATGACAACAAAGCAGATCTGTCAGCAGGATGTCTTGACTCCAGCTCAACTTTACACACACCAGTCTTCTTTTCTAAAATTATAAGAACAAAGTTAAACATTCATTGGTAGAAGGGCATCAAGAAAACTGCAAATTTGTACAGTTAGGTAGTCCATGCCTTTGGGTGTAAAGAATAACAGCGTAAAGTTGTTTTGTAATAGCACATTTTCAGTGCAAACTTACGCTACATGAAATTTAAAACAACACAGCCATTTGGCCATAAAATGCTCACTTGATGAGCTTGTCCATTGTAGAAACTTGTTGCGTGTAACTGTTATATAGGAAAATCTCAAAGAACTGTTATATAGGAAAATCTCAAAGAACTGTTGTATAGGAAAATCTCAAAGAACTGTTGTATAGGAAACAAAGAACTGTTATATAGGAAAATGTTATATAGGAAAATCTCAAAGAACTGTTATATAGGAAAATCTCAAAGAAATGTTGTATAAGAAAATCTCAAAGAACTGTTGTATAGGAAAATCTCAAAGAACTGTTGTATAGGAAACAAAGAACTGCTATATAGGAAAATCTCAAAGAATTGTTATATAGGAAAATCTCAAAGAACTGTTGTATAGGAAAATCTCAAAGAACTGTTGTATAGAAAAATCTCAAAGAACTGTTGTATAGGAAATTCTCAAAGAACTGTTATATAGGAAAATCTCAAAGAACTGTTATATAGGAAAATCTCAATGAACTGTTGTATAGGAAAATCTCAAAGAACTGTTATATAGGAAAATCTCAAAGAACTGTTGCATAGGAAAATCTCAAAGAACTGTTGTATAGGAAAATCTCAAAGAACTGTTATATAGGACAATCTCAAAGAACTGTTGTATAGGTAAAGCTCAAAGAACTGTTATATAGGAAAATCTCAAAGAACTGTTGTATAGGGAAATCTCAAAGAACTGTTGTATAGAAAAATCTCAAAGAACTGTTGTATAGGAAAATCTCAAAGAACTGTTGTATAGGAAAATCTCAAAGAACTGTTGTATAGGAAAATCTCAAAGAACTGTTGTATAGGAAAATCTCAAAGAACTGTTGTATAGAAAAATCTCTATAAGCTTATACTACATGTTTGATGACAGCTCTCTTGACTTTTCGAGGCATTGTTTATTTAATGGGCATCAAAATGGAGCATAATTCTGTAAAATTCATAACTAAGTTATGGCACTTGTTTGCACGAATTCCTCTTACCGTTATGATAGTGAATACATGTGTAAAGTTGTCAAGATGTTAGCTTAAATTAACCTATTTATATTAATTCCTAAAGCTCTTGAATCTACCTTGAGGTTACATGTTTTGACTAGATAAAAGGTGAGCCCAGTTTAACTATAAACTTATTTCATATGTTTCTGTGTTATACAGCAAACAAGCATTTTAGCGAACTAAATAGTGAAAATAATGGAATAACTAGGAACACATGTGTTGCCTGCCAGCGCTTTGTCAGTATTACAAGGATTTTTGGATAAATGACCTTGACAAACCGGCTTGACTAAGTTTTCGTGAAGAAAAATAATGAGTAGTTAACCCATATAATGACCTTCAGTGTGACCTTGACCTTTATATTTCAGTATGGTCATGTCGATGTTGTCATGATGAGTATATATTGAAAGTTTGATGAAGAAATATCAAGAAATGAGAAAGTTATAGCCAATGTTAAGTTTTTTGTGAAGAAAAATAATGAGTATTTAACTCATATAATGACCTTCAGTGCGACCTTGACCTTTATATTTAAGTATGGCCATGTCAACGTTGTCGTGATGAGTATATATTGAAAGTTTGATGAAGAAATATCAAGAAATGAGAAAGTAACAGACAACGTTAAGTTTTCGTGAAAAAAACAACGATATTTAACCCATATAATGACCTTCAGTGTGACCTTGACCTTTACATTTTAGTGTGGCCATGTCGATGTTGTCAAGACAAGTATATATTGAAAGTTTGATGAAAAAATATCAAGAAATGAGAAAGTTAGTCAATGTTAAGTTTTCGTGAAGAAAAAAGTGAGTATTTAACCCGTATAATGACCTTCAGTGTGACCTTGACCTTTTTATTTTTAGTATGGTCATGTCGATGTTGTCATGATGAGTATATATTGAAAGTTTGATGAATAAATACAAAGAAATGAGAGTTATAACCAACGTTGTTTTCGTGAAGAAAAAAAAAGAGTATTTAACCAATATAATGACCTTCAGTGTAACCTTGACCTTTATATTTTAATATTGCCATGTTGATGTTGTCATGACAAGAATATAATGAAAGTTTGATGAATATCAAGAAATGAGGAAGTCACAGCCAACATAAAGTTTTCGTGAAGAAAAAAACGAGTATTTAACCCATATAACAACCTTCAGTGTGACTTGACCTTTATATTTTAGTATGGTCATGTCGATGTTGTCATGATGAGTATATATTGAAAGTTTGATGAAGAAATATCAAGAAATGAGAAAGCTATAAACAATGTTAAGTTTTCATGAAGAAAAAAAAAGCATTTAAACATATAATGACCTTCAGTGTGACCTTGACCTTTATATTTAGTATGGTCATGTTGATGTTGTCATGATGAGTATATATTGAAAGTTTGATGAAGAAATGAAATGAGAAAGTTATAGCCAACGTTAAGTTTTCGTGACGGACTGACTGACGTTCAGACGGACGGACGACAAAGTGATCCCTATGTATCGCATTTGTCTTTGAAAAGGCGACACAAAAATGGTTTCCGCTCAATAACTTCAGTTAGGAATGAGATATTGGAAAGAAACTGTATGGGTAGGTAGCTTATATGAAAGAAAAGCTTGGGATTGCATTTGGTGTCACTGGGGTCAAGGTCACTGCTACTAAAGATAGAAAAACAGTTTCCACTCAATAACTTCAGTTAATAGGAATGAGATAAACTTTATGGGTAGGTAGCTTATATGAAAAGCAAGTTTGGGATTGCATTTGGGGTCACTGGGGTCAAGGTCACTGTTACTGAAAATAGAACACCCTTTTCCGATCAATATCTTAAGTTTCCTTCCACAGTTTGTAACAATACAAAAGCAGTTTCCGATCAGTAACTTTAGTTTTCCTTCATGAGTTTTACCAAAATGTTACCAAAAGGAGTGATGGAAAGTAATCAACTAAAAAATCAAATTTGGTGCCTTTTAGTCAAACATATAACAACTGTTATGTTCTTTAGGAATATGTATCGCAAAATACTTGGAATGTACGCGCCCCAATTTTACTCACACTTATGCATTACATTGCTATTACGTTACATTATGCATTTACATGTGCATGTGTCATTTTATCCAAAGAGAAAATTAAATACCCTCCAAAACATTTTTTATCACTCAATGACCGCAATACTTCTTGTTTAATTTGTTCCATTTTCTTCTATGAATGAGATTGGGGCAGAGAGTATACTGTTTTCAAACTATCATTATTTAAATTCAAATTTAAGCTGTCAGTATTCATACAAGCTCCTTTTGGTGAGTAGGTATCTGCATAACTGCTGCCTTTGTATTTATTAGTATACCATTGCATTGGTCTATCGATAACTTACGACAGCATTACAAATGCACTAACTCAACTTGCCGTATTCCAGGAACGGAAAAAACTTCCCCAGATCCCCTTCCCGGTGTAGCAGTCAATTTTACCCCCCTCTGAAAGTTTCCCCGGGGAAAGAATTGGCTAGCTGATTCTTTCCCCATCCAACTTTTTAAATAATACATAAACATTAAAAAGAAATACATTTAATACAACTTAGACTGTTGTTCCCTTAAGAATATAAAACTATAAAAAATAATTTTGAAGATGCAGAGTGGAAGAGGGGAAAGAATTGGCTAACTGATTCTTTCTCCACTCCCAACTTTTTAAAAAAAATAATACATTAATATTAAAAAGAAATACATTTAATACATCTTAGACTGTTCTCTCTCCCCCATGGAAGAGATTGAGGAATATAAAACTATAAAAAAAAAATTCTGAAGGTGCATGGTTGGGGGTGTGGGGGTGTGTGGGGAGGTGAAATAATTGGCTAGCTGATTCCTTCCCCCTCCCAACTTTTTTTTTTTAAATATACATTTACATTAAAAAGAAATACATTTAATACATCTTAGACGGTTCCCTCTCCCCCATGGAAGAGTGACGAATATAAAACTATACAAAAATAATTCTGAAGGTGCATGGTTGGGGGTGAGGTGGGCCGGGAGAGGGGGGAATAATTGGCTAGCTGATTCCTTCCCCATCCCAACTAATTTGTTTAAGTAATACATAAAACAAGAAAAAGAAATACATTTATTACCTATTATACTGTTCCCTCTCCCCCATGGAAGACATTAAAGAATATAAAACTATAAATATAATTTCAAATTTGCATAGTGGGGGGTGGGGTGGGGTGGGGCAGAATTGGCTAGCTGATTCTTCCCCCCTCCCAACTTTTTTTTTTTAAATTATACATAAACATTAAACAGAAATACATTTAATACATCTTAGACTGTTTCCTCTCCTCCATGGAAGAAATTGAGGAATATAAAACTATAAAAAAAAAAAAGTGAAGGTGCATGGTTGTGGGTGGGGTGGGGTGAGTGTTTAAAGAATTATTGGCTAGCCGATTCTTTCTCCATCCAACTTTTTTTTTTTTTTTAATAATACATAAACATAAAAAGAAATACATTTAATACATCTTAGACTGTTCCCTCTCCCCCATGAAAGAGATTAAGAATATAAAACTATAAAAAAAAATATTTGGAGATGCAGAGTGGAAGGGGGGTAAAAATTGGCTAGCTGATTCCTTCCCCCTCCCTTTTTTTTTTTAAATAATACGCAAACATTAAAAAGAAATACATTTAATACATCTTAGACTGTTCCCTCTCCCCCATGGAAGAGTGAGGAACATAAAACTATAAAAAAAATAAAAATTCTGAAGGTGCACGGTTGGGGGTGGGGGTGGTAGGGAAAATAATTGGCTAGCTGATTCCTTCCTCCTCCCAACCATTTTTTTTTAAAATAATACATAAAACAAGAAAAAGAAATACATTTAATACCTATTATACTGTTCCCTCTCCCCCATGGAAGAGATTGAGAAATATAAAAGTATAAAAAAATAATTTTGAAGGTGCATGGCTGGGGGTGGGGTGAGTGGGGCGGAAAGAATTGGCTAGCTGATTCTTTCCCCCTCCACTAGCTATATACAAATGTTTGCTCAGAATATTATGAGGTTTAATTGGCTCACTGATTCTTTCCCTATCCAACATTTTTTTTAAAAATAATACATAAACATTAAAAAGAAATACATTTAATACATCTTAGACTGTTCCCTCTCCCATGGAAGATATTAAGAATATAAAACTATAAAAAAAAAAAAAATTGAAGATGCGGAGTGGATGGGGGAAAGAACTGGCTAACTGATTCTTTCCCCACTCCCGGTCTTTTTTTAACAAAATAATACATTAATGTTAAATTAAATACATTTAATACATCTTAGACTGTTCCCTCTCCCCCATGGAAGAGATTAAGAATATAAAACCATAAAAAATAATTTTGAAGATGCAGAGTGGAAGGGGGGAAAGAATTGGCTAGCTGATTCCTTCCCCCTGCCAACTTTTTTTTTAAAATAATACAGAAACTAGAGTTATCACTGAAAGTGATTAATACCCCCATAATACCGCCTTGTCACATGAACAGGGCAACCACAAGAAAACAATGGTCTAGTTTAAACATATTTATTTCCAATAAATGTACATGGAAATGGGGTCGGGCCATAAAGTTATTACAACATCAGAAATCCGGCCCTCCCGCTAAAAAATATTCATACAATTTAGGCATTGGGAAACAAATTATTTAAACTACAAAATATGAAATAAACAGAAAAAAAATAATGAGAGAGAGAGAGAGAGAGAGGTTGCTCAGAGTTGACTGTAGCATTTTTTTGGCAAATTCTAAGTTGAAAAGGGCCATAACTCCATCAAAAATTGGTGGTTTATAACCAAAGTCGAATATGACCTGTATTTTATGGTGTTATACCCGTGTACCAAATATTATTTAAATCTGTCAACCCTTTCATGAGTTATCGTCCAGACACCGTTATTTTTGGGCAAATTCTAAGTTGAAAAGGGGCCATAACTCCATCAAAAATTGGTGGTTTGTAACCAAAGTCGATCTTGACCTGTATTTTAAGGTCTTAAACCCGTGTACCAAAAATTATTTAAATCCGTCGACCCTTTCATGAGTTATCGTCCGGACACAGTTTTTTGGACAGATTCTAAGTTGAATAGGGGCCACAACTCCATCAAAAAATTGATGGTTTGTAACCAAAGTCGAACTTGACTTGTATTTTATGGTGTTATACCCGTGTACCAAATATTATTTAAATCCATCAACCCTTTCATGAGTTATCGTCCGGACACCGTAAAAAAACAAGAGGTCAATGACCTTGAAGCTCTACTGATTGAATTTGATTTCAGGAAGTAGTCGCTACAGACTTGTTTTTTGAAAATCTATTTTTAACCATGGCGGCCATCTTGAATTTCCGGCCGACCTGAAATTTTTCTAAGATCAATAAGACATTAAGAGCAACATTCCTGTGAAGTTTCATGAAAATCCGTCAGGTAGTTTCAAAGAAGTAGTCGCTACAAGTTTTTATTATATAACTCTATGTAAACAAAGCAGCCATGTTTAAGGTCAAATCAAAACGATTTTCGACAAGGACCAACATCATGTCATACTGATCATTTTAGAAAAAGTCCCATATCAATATCTCTTATTGTTTTGAAGAAGTAGTCGCTACAAACTTATTTATTTTAAATCTATTTTTAGCTGTGGCGGCCATCTTGAATTTCCGGCCGACCTGAAATTTTGATAGGATCAATTAGACATCAAGAGCAACATTCCTGTGAAGTTTCATGAACATCCGTCAAGTAGTTTCAGAGGAGTAGTCGCTACAAGTTTTTACTATATAACTCTATGTAACCAAAGATGGCCACTGGCAGCCATGTTTAACGTCGAATCAAAATAATTTTCCACAAGGATCTACATCATGTCATGCTGATCATTTTAGAAAAAGTCCCATATCAATATCACTTATAGTTTTCAAGAAGTAGTCGCTACAAACTTATTTTTTAAAAATCTATTTTTAGCTGTGACAGCCATCTTGAATTTCTGGCCGACCTGAAATTTTGATAGGATCAATTAGACATCAAGAGCAACATTCCTATAAAGTTTCATGACAATCCGCCAAGTAGTTTCAGAGGAGTAGTCGCTACAAGTTTTTACTATATAACTCTATGTAAACAAAGATGGCCGCTGGCAGCCATGTTTAACGTTGAATCAAAACGATTTTTGACTAGGATCAACATCATGTAATGCTGATCATTTTAGAAAAAGTCCCATATCAATATCACTTATAGTTTTCAAGAAGTAGTCGCTACAAACTTATTTTTTAAAAATCTATTTTTAGCTGTGACGGCCATCTTGAATTTCCGGCCGACCTGAAATTTTTCTAGGATCAATTAGACATCAAGAGCAACATTCCTGTAAAGTTTCATGACAATCCGCCAAGTAGTTTCAGAGAAGTAGTCGCTACAAGTTTTTACTATATAACTCTACGTAAACAAAGATGGCCACTGGCAGCCATGTTTAACGTTGAATCAAAACGATTTTTGACTAGGATCAACATCATGTCATGCTGATCATTTTAGAAAAAGTCCCATATCAATATCACTTATAGTTTTCAAGAAGAAGTTGCTACAAACTTGTATTTTAAAACTCTATTTTTAGCTTTGGCGGCCATCTTGGATTTCACATCAACATGAATTTTTGCTAGGATCAACTAGACTTTATGGGCAACATTTCTGTAAAGTTTCATGAATATCCATCCAGTAGTTTCAGCTGTGAAGTCGCTACAAATAAAAGTTTACGGACAGACGGACAGACGGACAGACGGACGACGGACGCCGCACCACGGCATAAGCTCTGCTGATCTCTGATCAGTAGAGCTGGCATAAGCTCTGCTGATCTCTGATCAGTAGAGCTAAAAAACAGACCGTTTTTTGGACAAATTCTAAGCTGAAAAGGGGCCATAACTCCGTCAAAAATTGGTGGTTTGTAACCAAAGTTGAACTTGACTTGTATTTTATGGTATTATACCCGTGTACCAAATATTATTTAAATCCATCAACCCTTTCATGAGTTATCGTCCGGACACCGTTTTTTGGGCAAATTATAAGTTAAAAAGGGGCCATAACTCCATCAAAAATTGGTGGTTTGTAACCAAAGTCGAACTTGACCTGTATTTTATGGTCTTAAACCTGTGTACCAAAAATTATTTAAATCCGTCCACCCTTTCATGAGTTATCGTCTGGACACCATTTTTGGGCAAATTCTAAGTTGTTATGGTGTTATACCCGGGTACCAAATATTATTTAAATCCATCAACCCTTTCATGAGTTATCGTCCGGACACTGTAAAAAAAAAAAACAGACCGACCGACCGACAAGCTCACTCCTATATACCCCCCAAACTTTGTTTGTTGGGGTATAACAATAAAAAATTAATACATTTAATACATATCGTACTGTTCCCTCTCCCCAACGGAAGAGATTGAGGAATATAAAACTAGAAAAAATAATTTTGAAAGTGCATGGTTTGGGTGAGATGGGGAGTCTGGGAAGAATTGGCTAGCTGATTTCTTCCCCCTCCCAACATTTTTTTAAATAATACATAAAACAAGAAAAAGAAATACATTTAATATCTATTATACTGTTTCCTCTCCCACATGGAAGAGATTGAAGAATACAAAAATATAAAAAATAATTTTGAATGTGCATAGTAGGGGGGGGGTGGGGTGGAGTGGGGCAGAATTGGCTAGCTGATTCTTTCCCTCCTCCCAATTTTTTTTTTAAATAATAAATATACATTAAACAGAAATACATTTAATACATCTTAGGCTGTTCCCTCTCCTCCATGGAAGAGATTGAGGAATATAAAAGTATATAAAATAATTTTGAAGATGCAGAGTGGAAGTGGGGTAAAAATTGGCTAGCCGATTCCTTCCCCCTCCCAACTTTTTTTTTTAAATAATACATAAACAAGAAAAAGAAATACATTTAATACATATTATACTGTTCCCTCTCCCCCATGGAAGAGATTAAGAAATATAAAACTATAAAACATAATTTTGAAGATGCAGAGTGGAAGGGGGGAAAGAATTGGCTAGCTGATTCTTTTCCCCCCTCCCAACATTTTTTTTTTTAAATAATACATAAACATTAAAAAGAAATACATTTAATACATATTATACTGTTCCCTCTCCCCCATGGAAGAGATTAAGAAATATAAAACTATAAAAAATAATTTTGAAGGTGCATGGTTGGGGTTGGGGTGGGGGTGAAGAATTGGCTAGCTGATCCTTTCCCACTCCCAACTTTTTTTTTAAAATAATACAATAACATTCAAAAGAAATCCTCCATGGAAGAGCATCAGCTCAGATTGAGCCATTTTAAGGGGCTTATTCCTAGGAGTGCTGATGAAGCCTGGTTCATAGATAACATGGTAATGTACAAGAGACATAATAAAATTAAAACAAGAGGCCCAAGAGGGCCTGTGGACGCTCTACTGGCTAAAATGGCTCTTATATCAATTTTAAGGGTTGTCGACATAAAATTCCCATCAGTACTTCTTTTAAAACATTGCAAAAACAACATGACTAGGATGGCCTTAGATCACTCACCTGGTAATCATGGGCAATAAGTCTCCTGTGTCTAGTCTGGCATGGGTATTTGTCCCACTTTCTTCTATGAATGAAATTTCATAAAAATCGGCAAGAGCGTTTATATTAACATTCTAAACAAATTTGGTAAAGATCAGATAAAAAATGAAGTAACTATAGATTTAACAAAGGAAAATACAATATAGCATTTTTCAACAAATCAAGGGCCCATAACACTGTCGTTACTGACAAGATCTAGCTGGTTTTCGAACTTGTCCAAGATTTCATTGATATACTGTGCTTTGCACAATTAGACATCATACTGAGGCTTCCTGCCAAATTTCGTAGCCGTTTAGCAGGAGTAGCGGCGACAAGAAATTTAAAGTAAAAATGTCAGCGGGCCACAACTCCGTCAAAAGTCAATGAACTGGAAAAAAAGCATGATATGCACAACTAGACATTTACAGATGTTTCCTGCCAAGTTTCGTCGAAATCCAACAAGGCGTTTAGGAGGAGTAGTGTCGACAAGAAATTTAAAATAAAAATGTCAAGGGATCGTAACTCCATCAAAAATCCACGAACTGGAAGAAAACGCAATGGGCACAACTAGAAATCATAGCAATGCTTCCTGATAAGTTTCGTCAAATACAACACGGCATTAACAAAAAAACACAAACAAAATTTGAAATTTTTTTTTTTTAAAAAACACACAAAAAAATCAATGAAATAAAAAAAAATTGAAAAAAAAATATTGAAAAAAAAAAAAATCAATCAAAAATAAAAAAATAATAAAAATTCAACAAAAATAGGCCGTGTGCTGCTCAACTTTTCGGTACCAACTCAGCTGGCAAATTCTAGTTGCTATAACCTTTTAGATCTATCTTAATAAATAAGAAATAGCCAGGATAGTTTTTCTGAAACGGTAGCTTAACACATTATTTTTGGGCAAAAACATCCAAATTTGAAAAAAAATCGCTAAAAACTGGAATAATTTTTTAAATATTATTATCATTGCAATATTATAGAGCTGAAGCTTCTGAAAGTTCCCTGTTATATTCATGTAAATAAAAATAATATTTGAAATGAACAAAATGTAGACAGCTTGCCATTTTGGGGGGAAATCAGCCAAAAAAGCGTACAAATTGCTCATTTTTGGAATAATTTTTAAAAAAATATTGACACTTTCAGTTAAACAAAATAGTAGGTTTTAAAGTGTTTTCATTTATCTAAAGATGTCCTGAGATATAGGTAAAATTCTAAAGGATCAGAGATTTGAACAAGAGGCCCAAGAGGGCCTGTGGACGCTCTACTGGCTAAAACAGCTCTTATAGATTTAGATAGATATAGCTAGATATAGCTCTCTTCTCCTATAGATTTAACAAAGAAAAATACAATATAGCATTTTTCAACAAATCAAGGGCCATAACTCTGTTATTACTAACAAGATCTAGCTAGTTTTCAAAATTGTCCAGGATTTCATTGATATACCGTGCTTTGCACAACTAGACATCATACTGAAGCTTCCTGCCAAATTTCGTAGAAATCCAACAAGCTGTTTAAGGAGTAGCGCCGACAAGAAATTTAAAATAAAAATGTCAAAGGGCCATAACTCCGTCAAAAATCAGCGAACTGAAACAAAAGCGTGATATGCGCAACTAGACATCTTACAGATGCTTCCTGCCAAGTTTCGTCGAAATTCAACAAGGCATTTAGGATGAGTAGCGCCGACAAGAAATTTTAAAGTAAGTGTCAAGTAATTAAAAAGATAATGAAAAAATAAAAAATAAATAAAAAAATTCAAATCAAAAAAAAAAAATGGGGAAAAAAAAAAGGGGGGAAAAAAAAAACAATTAAAAAAAAAAAAAATCAATAAAAAAAAAAAAATAAATAAAAAAAAAAAAATAAAAAAAAAAATGGAACAATTAAAAAAAAAAAAAAAAAAAAAAAAAAAAAAAAAAAATTGCAATTGAAAAAAAAAAAAAAAAAAAAAAATCAAATTAAAAACTAAAAAAAAAATAAAAACAGCTTTTGCCTATACAAGCCTAAGTAAAACTGACCCCCAGGGTGGGGCCAAATATGACCAAAAGGCCACCATTTTAACAAACTTGGTAGAAGACCATAAGCTTATAGCAAATGCAAAATATTAAACCTCTGGCTCTTGCAGTTTCAGAGAAGAAGATTTTTTAAGTTTTTCCCTATACATGTCTATGTAAAACATGTGACCCTTGGGGCGGGGTCAAATGTGACCCAAGGGTCACAATTTGAACAAACTTTGTAAAGGACCATAAGCTTATAGCAAATGCAAGATATTAAACCTTAAGCTGTTGCAGTTCCAGAGAAGAAGATTTTTTTCAGTTTTTCCCTATACAAGCATTTATGTAAAACTGTGACCCCGGGGCGGGGCAAGATGTGACACCAGGGTCACCATTTGAACAAACTTGGCAAAGGACCATAAGCTTATAATAAATGTTTAATATCAAACATCTGGCTCTTGTAGTTTCCGAGAAGAAGATTTTAAAAAAAAAAGATCCTATATAAGTCTATGTAAAACTGTGACCCTTGGGGCGGGGACAAATTTGACCCCAGGGTCAGCATTTGAACAAACTTAGTAGAGGACCATAAGCTGATGCTACATGTAATACATGAGAGCTCTGTGCCATGTGGTTACAGAGAAGAAGATTTTTTTTCATTTTTGCCTATACAAGCCTAGGTAAAACTGTGACCCCCGGGGTGAGGCCAAATGTGACCCCTGGGTCACCATTTGAACAAACTTGGTAGAGGACCACAAGCTTATAGCAAATGCAAAATATTAAACCTCTGGCTCTTGCAGTTTCAGAGAAGAAGATTTTTTAAGTTTTTCCCTATACATGTCTATGTAAAACATGTGACCCTTGGGGCGGGGCCAAATGTGACCCGAGGGTCACCATTTGAACAAACTTGGTAAAGGACCATAAGCTTATAGTAAATGCAAAATATCAAACCTCCGGCTGTTGTAGTTTCCGAGAAGAAGATTTTTTTTTTAAAAATCCTATATAAGTCTATGTAAAATTGTGACCCCCGGGGCGGGGACAAATTTGACCCCAGGGTCACCATTTGAACAAACTTAGCAGAGGACCATAAGCTGATGCCACATGTAATACATGAGAGCTCTGTGCCTTGTGGTTTCAGAGAAGAAGATTTTTTAAGTTTTTCCCTATACATGTCTATGTAAAACATGTGACCCTTGGGGCGGGGTCAAATGTGACCCAAGGGTCACAATTTGAACAAACTTTGTAAAGGACCATAAGCTTATAGCAAATGCAAGATATTAAACCTTAAGCTGTTGCAGTTCCAGAGAAGAAGATTTTTTTCAGTTTTTCCCTATACAAGCATTTATGTAAAACTGTGACCCCGGGGCGGGGCAAGATGTGACACCAGGGTCACCATTTGAACAAACTTGGCAAAGGACCATAAGCTTATAATAAATGTTTAATATCAAACATCTGGCTCTTGTAGTTTCCGAGAAGAAGATTTTTTAAAAAAAAGATCCTATATAAGTCTATGTAAAACTGTGACCCTTGGGGCGGGGACAAATTTGACCCCAGGGTCAGCATTTGAACAAACTTAGTAGAGGACCATAAGCTGATGCTACATGAAATACATGAGAGCTCTGTGCCATGTGGTTCCAGAGAAGAAGATTTTTTTTCATTTTTGCCTATACAAGCCTATGTAAAACTGTGACCCCCGGGGTGGGGCCAAATGTGACCCCTGGGTGACCCCTGGGTCACCATTTGAACAAACTTGGTAGAGGACCACAAGCTTATAGCAAATGCAAAATATTAAACCTCTGGCTCTTGCAGTTTCAGAGAAGAAGATTTTTTAAGTTTTTCCCTATACATGTCTATGTAAAACATGTGACCCTTGGGGCGGGGCCAAATGTGACCCGAGGGTCACCATTTGAACAAACTTGGTAAAGGACCATAAGCTTATAGTAAATGCAAAATATCAAACCTCCGGCTGTTGTAGTTTCCGAGAAGAAGATTTTTTTTTTAAAAATCCTATATAAATCTATGTAAAATTGTGTCCCCCGGGGCGGGGGACAAATTTGACCCCAGGGTCACCATTTGAACAAACTTAGCAGAGCATTATAAGCTGATGCTACATGTAATACATGAGAGCTCTGTGCCTTGTGGTTTCAGAGAAGAAGATTTTTTAAAGTTTTTTCCTATATGTCTATATGAAAAACATGCAAAACCTCAATATATAAACTTTGGACCCCCGGGGCACGGCCATTTTTGACCCCGGGGACTTTATTTGAACAATCTTGATAGTCTAGGCGTTGGCGATCATTTTAAAAGAAAAACTGTTGAAATCTGTCCAGAGGTTCTGGAGAAGAAGATTTTTTAAGGTTTCGACCATATATGGTAATGGCAGCCATCTTGGATGTAGCGCTGACCAAATTTTAACAAATCTAAAAAGCATTCATCTAAGGATCATCCATGTGAAGTTTGGTCAAAATTAGCCAAGCGGTTTCTGAGGAGAAGTCGTTTGAAGAAAAGTTAACGGACGGACGACGGACGACGGACGGACGACGGAAGACGGACAACACACCATCCCATAAGCTCTGCTGGCCCTTGGCCAGTAGAGCTAAAAAACTGGGATATTTTGGGCCAAAAGTTGCAAATTTTAACCAAAATCACTAAAAACGGGATTACTTCTAAAAATATAATTCTCATTACAATATAAGGAGATTGAAAGTCCTTAAAGTTATCTGTTATATACAAGTTCATGAAAACAAATATTTGGAATGAATAAAATATATAAATCTTGAAATTTTGAGTGGAAATCTACACAAAATGAATTAAAGTCGCTGATTTTTGGAATAGTTATGAAATTTTAAATTATGATTAAAATATTATAAAACAGAAGTCGTTATAGTATTTCTTTAAATGTAAAGGTGTCATGAGCTACAGAAGAGACAGTCCTAAAGGATCAGAGATTTGAAAATGCCATTACTTTTGGCCCAGAATATCGAAATTTAAACCAAAACTGCCGAAAAATGGACTATTTAAAATACAATTTTATTGCAATATAAGGGAGTTGAATGTTCTTAAAATAAACATTCTATTATATTAATGTGCATGGGAAAAATGTTTGGAATAAACAAAGTTGATACATATTGACATTTTTGGAGAAAATTACAAAAATAAAGCATAAAATATTATTTTCCCGGACCTTTTCCTGACTTTTATAGAATTTCATTAATTCCCTGACAATATTTGAAACTTCCCGGACAATTCCCTGACCTTGAACAAATTAATTTCCCCAACAATTCAAGGTCGTTGGCAACCTTGAAAATGGGGTGAGGATCTAGTTCAGTACAATACAGAACTTCTGCCTTGCACTGGTTTGTACCAGTTAAGATTACTTAATAAACAAGAGCGTTTATATTAACATTCTAAACAAATTTGGTAAAGATCAGATAAAAAATGAAGTAACTATAGATTTAACAAAGGAAAATACAATATAGCATTTTTCAACAAATCAAGGGCCATAACCTGTCGTTACTACATAACAAGATCTAGCTGTTTTTCGAACTTGTCCAAGATTTCATTGATATACCGCGCTTTGCACAACTAGACATCATACTGAGGCTTCCTGCCAAATTTCGTAGCCGTTTAGCAGGAGTAGCGGCGACAAGAAATTTAAAGTAAAAATGTCAGCGGGGTGATGTGGAGATGGTGGGGGGGGGGGGGGGGGGGGGGGGGGGGGGGGGGGGGGGGGGGGGGGGGGGGGTAATTTTTATGAACATTCTAAACAAATATGGTAAAGATCAGATAAAAAATGAAGTAACTACCGTATTTTACCTTGTATAGTACGCAGTTTTTTTACCACTTTTACGGTTTCCGAAAGGGGGGTGCGTTACAATATAAGGAAACAATAAAAAGAACTTTTTTTTTTCTTGCAGGAAATCCATGTCTGGGAAGAAAAACGTTGACGACGAACAGACATTGAGACAGAAAATTGTGAATACCGATAATACACAATTTTTTCGTAATTTACTCGCTTCATATAAGTAATATATTCACTTAATCCGATTTATAAATGAATAAAGTGTATTATGATGCTTCTTTTTGTATAAATGTTTGCATGTTTGTTGTAAAACTTCAATAAATTGTGTGAAAAATCGTCCCTCGATCTTTTTGTTTATATCGCGTGACGTAATATCACGTGACTTCCAGCTGTTTATAGACTGGTACATACTGGGTACATGTAGTATTTTTACAGTTCTATTCTATTCTTATATTTATAGGATTTTATTTAATATTTTATAAAAAATTAATGAAGTTTTTGCTTTATTTTGAAATACATATATTTAAGACGGCGTAGAAAGGCAGAATCACCCTACTTTGAAATGGCAATTATTCAATAATGCTTGTTACCCTTCTGAAAACATGCTTACCGGTACACATTTGATGATTGATAATTGGGTCAAACAATATCGCACCTCGGCTGCAGTTTTGACACATTCCACCCGTGTTTATAATGTCGGCTGCAGTTTTGACACATTATAAACACGGGTAGAATGGGTTATTCTATTTTTATAATCCTTTGAAGTTGCCGCGAGTATCGACTATTTCTGAGGATGCACTTTGACACGCCGTGTGACCTTTACCAGATTTAGCCATGGGGTACAGGTAACTAATCACGCGTTACACATCTGATTCACTTATGATAAACTCTGGTTCCCGTGAATACACAATGTTAGCATAATTGGCGTAATGGATTACGGTAACCAACGACTTTGTTGCGTTTTAGTAGATGTAATTATCGGATTACGGACAATTATCTGCGGCATTATAATTGGCTCTTTGATGAGATGATACAATATAGGTACTCCCCTGAAGATTGGCAATTAATGATTGAAGTAATTATATTTTCTTTTGTACGCTAATTATCTCGATCGTGATTTTTTTAAAAAAAAAAAAAAAATATTTTTATTTCCGTTGAATGGTTCATCTAGGAAAACTACTGTCAACACAAATAAATAAACACACCCACACCCCTCCCACTAGTTTATTTTACCACTATTACTACAATACATCACAGTCTGAATATGCGTTATACAAATGAAAATGAAAAGCTTCTTCTGTTCATGTTTGTTTCTTAACAAATGACTTCACCTTTATCTGAAAAAGAAAGCATAATATTTTGATGCGTACTATACACGGAAACAACTTTTTTACCCCAGTTTTGACCTCCGAGAAGGGGTGCATACTATACACGGGTGCGTAATATACAAGGTAAAATACGGTACAGATTTAACAAAGGAAAACACAATATAGCATTTTTCAACGAATCAAGGGCCCTAACCTGTCGTTACTACATAACAAGATCTAGCTGTTTTTCGAACTTGTCCAAGATTTCATTGATATACCGCGCTTTGCACAACTAGACATCATACTGAGGCTTCCAGCCAAATTTTGTAGAAATCCAACAAGCCGTTTAGGAGGAGTAGAAATACAAATGTAAAATAAAGTAAAAATGTCAAAGTGCCATAACTCCGTCATAAATCAGCGAACTGGAACAAAAGCGTGACATGCATAACTAGACATCTTACCGATGCTTCGTCGAAATCCAACAAGGCGTTTAGGAGGAGTAGCGCTGACAAGAAAACGTCAAGAGGCTGCAACTCCATCAAAAATCAACGAACCGAAAAAAAAAGCAATAGGCACAACGAGAAATCAAAGCAATGCTTCCTGCTAACACGGCGTTAACACCAAAAAAAATAATGAAATAAAAAAAAATTCAAACAAAATATTTAAAAAAATATATGAAAAGTTAAAAAAAATAAAAAAAAATATAAAAAAATCAAAAACAAATAAATCAATCAATATATCAAATGAAAACAAAAACAAACAAAAAATCAAAAAAAATCTACCAAAAAAAAAGGAATTCAAAAAAACAAAAAAAAACAAATTCTAAAAAAAAAAAATATATATATATAAAAAAAATGTAAACAAAAAAAATATACTAATTATAAAAAAAAACTCAAAACATCTGGTAAAGATCAGATGAAAAATGAAAGCCCTATCGTATTAACGAGGCAAAATATAGCACTTTCAACTAAATCAAGGGCCATAACTCCGCTGATACTGGTCCGATCTGGCTGGTTTTCGAACTTGTTCGAGCTTTCATTGTTATTAACAATCTATTAAAGTTTTGTAAAGAACGGAAGAAAAATGAAGGCCCTTGGCCAGTAGAGCTAAAAATCATCAGCTGCAATAAGTAGGTCAAGGTCATAGATGAAATCCAGGCATCCAAACAGATGCACTACCCAAGACACAACTATGTCAAAATAGAATATGTTTTCTTCCAAAGATTAAGCTATAAACTAGGTTTAAAACATCTACTGCATAATTATAGTTCATAAGAACGTGATGTAAATGTAACAATTAAAGTTATCTGCCCTTTGCTTGGATGGTGAAGGTCACATCCACATTTGCTTTGTCACGATGCAATGTACCATCCAAGATACAACTATAAGCAAAGTTTGAAAGTTCTTAGTGCATACAGTTTGTGAAAAAGTGACCTAAACGCCAAAAGTTGAAGGTAAAAGTTATAAGGTTATCTGCCCTTTGCTTGGAGGGTCAAGGTCACTTCCACATTTGCTTTGTCACGTTGTGATGTACCACTCAAGATACAACTATAAGCAAAGTTTTAAAGGTCTAGTGCATACAGTTTGTGAAAAAGGGACCTAAATGCAAAAGTTGAACCTAAAAATTATTAAGTTATCTGTCCTTTGCTTGGAGGGTCAAGGTCACTTCCATATTTGCTTTGTCACGTTGCGATGTACCACCCAAGATACAACTATAAGCAAAGTTTGAAAGGTCTAGTGCATACAGTTTGTGAGAAAATGACCTAAACGCAAAACTTGAATGTTGACGCCGCCGCCGGAAAAGCAACACCTATGTCTCTTTTTTTCTTTGAAAAGGCGAGACAAAAATGATTTCTTTTGAAATGAAAGGGAGCTGAAGGTCTCTACCATTTTCTTATTATGTAGATAAAGAGGCACCCATTACATTTTGACTTAAATATACCAGTTTTGAATTATATCTTTCCTCTTGTTTCGATTTCGCAGTGAAAGATATGATCGACAGACAGGTATCTAGAAGATACTTGACTCATATAAGTCAATAATACGTTACCAATTACAATCATCGACGAATGTATTTTTGTTTGATTGATTAACATTTAATCTTATTATTTACCTTATCATATGAGTGATGTATTTTAGATATAAAGAAAGATACAAATATCGGACAGGTAAAGCAGCATTCAAGGACGACAGTCAACCACAAAACACAAAAAAAAACACGCAAACAGACAAACGAGAAGCCAAAAAGTAATAAAAAATGCAAACGACATCACAAACACAAAAAGGTTGAAGTACACATATTCACACCGTCCACTATGATCGAGAAACGAAAAAATGTTTAATCATTATGTATTTTATTGATATGCTCAAGGGTCTTCTTCGACTTATTGCAATATTGTTATATGTATAGAGGGTGGCCTCGAACCTCCATAGACCTATGACGAGGCAAATAAAGTTTCTTCTTCTTCTTCTATGTTCGTGTATATGGAAAAAAAATGGACCAACACACAAAAAATAAATAAAAAGAAATAGCTTTAAAAAAAAGAATTGCATGAATATCATGTATTTGTAATATAAGACATTTTTAAACGATTTTGATAATTAAACTCAAACTCACAAATTGCATACGTAAATGTCATTGTAGTATTTCTTTTTTTAAACTATTGCAAACAAAAAATATGCCAATTAACAGAACCGAGAGAAGTGATATTTCAGTTTTGAGTTGAGAAATATGCAATTAAGAAGTAAACGTAGTTTTAAAGAAAACTCAGCCTGGAAAATAATGTACGTCTCAAAGATATAGAAAGATATGATATTAACATCTTTAACAGAATACTACGTTTTCATCTGCCGAAGAGGCGTCCGTGGCCGAGTGGTTAGAGTCTCTGACTTGCAATCACTTGCCCCTCACCGCTGTAGGTTCGATCCCTCAGGGGCCTAGGAATCTTTATGTGAGGAAGCTATCCAGCTGGCTTGCGGAACGTCGGTGGTTCTACCCAGGTGCCCGCCAATGCACGAAAATTGCCCGGAGGGGCACCTGGGGTCTTCCTCCACCAGTGGAAGCTGGAAAGTCGCCATATGACCTTAGCTGTTGGTGCGACTATAAAATCCAATTCAATTCAATTCATCTGCCGAATGTTGACGCATGTTAACATTCTGAATCTGGTATGCATGCTACAACTAACTCCCCTGCACTCACACCATTTTGCAATACAGGGAAGTCTATGCTTTCTGCAAGTACAGTGTAAAGTAAGTTTCGCAAGATACTTTGATAACATTCTAAAATTATAAAGGAACAGATAGGCATCTGTTATAACGGGCCTTATAACAAAGTTTAAGGTGTACCATCCCTATTCTAAAGCTATGTAAGACTTTCCGAGGTCCTTGTTTGCACGTGGTGGTATGCACGCAAATGTTGTACTGCTGCTGTTGCAAATGTATGGGGAATACTGCTCATCAAGAGCTGACCAGTTGAATTCACAACGCTATAGGATGGACATACAACAAGCCGTTGTAATGAGACACTGGATTATTATTAACTGATATCCACTTGATAATTATTCCAGGGTCTCATTACAACAGCTTGTTGTATGCCCATTCTACTGAGTGGTGGATTGGATTGGAAAATCTCACCATCAGATTTTACTATAGACCGTGTGTCCATTTAGACCTGCTATTTAAAATAATATTTAACTACCGTCTTTCAAAATATGTCTGTCAGGATGCTCTGTCCTATTGACGTAGCGGTATCTAGATTATACTTTTATTTCAGCAATCATATACTCAAACCACTTTGTAAATCAGTTGTTTTCATTTAAGAACGATTTTCCTATTCCCAAGAACTGAAGCAAAGACTGCTGTGCTAGTCTTTCAAACCTCCTTGCAACATTGCCTTTGTATCTACCCTGTCTTTACTTGCATCACGTGTAACACTCGTTAGCTGCTGTATATTTAAGGACTATTTATCTGCCATCTTTATATAAACACAAACTCCAAAATGGATGGGGTATGGTCAAGTGTAATTTTCAACCAAATGCATACTTTAGGGATGAGCAATGTCAACCATAATGTACATGACAGTACTTCAATATTATTTACGTGAACATAATATCAGAAATAATACGTATATGGCTGAAATATGCCCTTTTTATCCGAAAAGTATGACGGCAATTTTTTTATTTATTTTTTTTAATGTCAAATAAATTGTTCCATTTATCCAGCGAGAGCAGACGAGACATCATTTCTAAATAAAATAAACCATGTTATCACATCTTCCAAATTTCAAAATGCACCATTGTAAAAAGGCAAAGATATTCTTTCAATGACATGTGGTTTCGAAATAACCTCAATGTTATAGTATGATGACATAGACGGACTTTCTCTGTAATTTTTTTATAACCGGCAACTATATTTGTGAATGTGTTAAACAGAAATGAGTGACTATTTTGCATAGAAACATTGCCAAACAAAACCAATTGATCATTATCATGTCTATATTCGGTCCAAACCAAATAACAAATCTAATAAACTGTTCATCCGAGCGTTTCACCTTATCACGTTTCAGTTTACAATGTAAGTGCACGCTTTTTATGTGTATCATTTTAAATATCAAAAAAAAAATATTTTTTTTTAACAGTGGTTTACTATTACAATTATGCTATAACAATTATGCTATACATATTTTTAGTGTGAATGTGAATTTAACAATAGTATATAATTCAGTGATGGAATCAAGGGCTGACAATCACATAGGCTTTTGCATATGTTAAATAAATAAAGAGAAGGGTGTTCCACGGAACACTTTTGTAGATTGTCATGTGCTTATTTAACGTTATGAGCTACGTCAGGTTGCAGGTAAAGGTTTAATGGAAAGGGGCATAACTTTGCCGAAATAAAAAACAAAGTTATTAGACATGTGTAACGACTTTCCTTGGGGTGAGATGAAGATATTTATGTAGTTTCATGAACATAGGTGAACTATTTTTTAAGTTATGACCATGTTCAGGTCGCAGGTTAAAGCGTAACGGACAGACGGACGAAGACGATGAATGAAGACAGACTACGGACAAAGCGATCTCTACCTGTCTGCCATGCTACGAAGGTGACACAATGACAAATAAAATGGAACTTTGAATTGTAACATTTCTGTGAATCATTTTTAGCTCTACTGGCCAAGGGCCAGCAGAGCTTATGGGATGCTGTGTTGTCCGTCGTCCGTCGTCTGTCTGTCGTCTGTCGTCTGTCGTCTGTCTGTCTGTCGTCCGTTAACTTTTCTTCAAACGACTTCTTCTCAGAAACCGCTTGGCTAATTTTGACTCAACTTCACGTGGATGATCCTTAGTTGAATGCTTTTTAGATTTGTTAAAATTAGGTCAATGCTACATCCAAGATGGCTGCCATTACCATATATGGTCGAAACCTTAAAAAATCTTCTTCTCCAGAACCGCTGGACAGATTTCAACAGTTTTTCTTTTAAAATGATCGCCAACGCCTAGACTATCAAGTTTGTTCAAATAAAGTCCCCGGGGTCAAAAATGGCCGTGCCCCGGGGGTCCAAAATTTGTATATTGAGGTTTTGCATGTTTTTCATATAGACATATAGGAAAAAACTTTAAAAAATCTTCTTCTCTGAAACCACAAGGCACAGAGCTCTCATGTATTACATGTAGCATCAGCTTATGGTCCTCTACTAAGTTTGTTCAAATGGTGACCCTGGGGTCAAATTTGTCCCCACCCCGGGGGTCACAGTTTTACATAGACTTATATAGGATTTTTTTTAAAAAATCTTCTTCTCGGAAACTACAAGAGCCGGAGGTTTGATATTTTGCATTTACTATAAGCTTATGGTCCTTTACCAAGTTTGTTCAAATGGTGACCCTCGGGTCACTTTTGGCCCCGCCCCAAGGGTCACATGTTTTACATAGACATGTATAGGGAAAAACTTAAAAAATCTTCTTCTCTGAAACTGCAAGAGCCAGAGGTTTAATATTTTGCATTTGCTATAAGCTTGTGGTCCTCTATCAAGTTTGTTCAAATGGTGACCCAGGGGTCACATTTGGCCCCACCCCGGGGGTCACAGTTTTACATAGGCTTGTATAGGGAAAAACTGAAAAAAATCTTCTTCTCTGGAACCACATGGCACAGAGCTCTCATGTAATATATGTAGCATCAGCTTATGGTCCTCTACTAAGTTTGTTCAAATGGTGACCCGGGGGTCAAATTTGTCCCCGCCCCGAGGGTCACAGTTTTACATAGACTTATATAGGATTTTTTTTTTAAAAATCTTCTTCTCGCCAACTACAAGAGTCAGAGGTTTGATATGTTACATTTATAATAAGCTTATGGTCCTTTACCAAGTTTGTTCAAATAGTGACAATAGTGACCCTGGGGTCACATTTGGTCCCGCCCCAAGGGTCACATGTTTTACATAGACATGTATAGGGAAAAACTTAAAAAATCTTCTTCTCTGAAACTGCAAGAGCCAGAGGTTTAATATTTTGGTGTTGCTATAAGCTTATGGTCCTTTACCTATTTTGTTCAAATGGGGACCCTGGGGTCACATCTGGCCCTGCCCCGGGGATTCAGTTTTACATAAATGCTTGTGGAGGGAAAAACTGAAAAAAAAAATCTTCTCTGGAACTGCAAGAGCCAGAGGTTTAATATTTTGCATTTGCTAAAAGCTTATGGTCCTTTACCAAGTTTGTTCAAATGGTGACCCTGGGGTCACATTTGGCCCTGCCCCAAGGGTCACATGTTTTACATAGACATGTATAGGGAATAACTTAAAAAATCTTCTTCTCTGAAACTGCAAGAGCCAGAGGTTTAATATTTTGCTGTTGCTATAAGCTTATGGTCCTTTACCAATTTTGTTCAAATGGGGACCCTGGGGTCACATCTGGCCCCGCCCCGGGGGTCACAGTTTTACATAAATGCTTGTATAGGGAAAAACTGAAAAAAATCTTCTTCTCTGGAACTGCAAGAGCCAGAGGTTTAACATTTTGCATTTGCTGTAAGTTTATGGTCCTTTACCAAGTTTGTTCAAATGGTAACCCGCGGGTCACATGTTTTACATAGACATGTATAGGGATTTGTTTTTTTGAATTTTTTTTATTGAATTTTTTTTTGAATTTATTTTGTTTAAATATTATTTTTTGATATTTTTTTTTTGAAGTTTTTTTTTTTTTTTTGCTTTTTTTATTTATTTTTTTAGCTCTATGTTCGACCAGTCGGACCAGTAACAGAGGTGTTCTTGATTTAGTTAAACATGCTTTATGTTGCCTCGTTAATACGGTTGGGCCTTCATTTTTCATCTGATCTTTACCAAACTTTACCAGATTCTTTAATTATGGCCTTTGATTTAGTTAAAAAGCTGTTTTTTGCCCGAAACTTTCAAAAAAACGTAAATGGCAGTCACTCACTTCATTGATGTTATAAGAGCCATGTTAGCCAGTAGAGCTTTCACAGGCCCTCTTGGGCCTCTTGTTTAATCTTAGCTTAATTTTTCTAATTTAAATCTTAAAAGTGTACTTTATTATCTCCCTTTATAGCAACACATTTATTACAGAGAGGTCAGACATTTATATTATTTCGTATTGTTTCGTATATGCAGAATCTAAAAAACTATATTTACATGTAATTTGCTTAAAAAGAATAAATGTATTCTAATTTGTTTGGTTATCTTTACCTTCTTTCGACAGAATGATTAAAATGGTTGAATGTTTGCTTCCATATGTTTTTATACATTTTTAAGGGTTCTGCCGTTACTGGTTCGATCTGGCTGGTTTTCAAACTTGGCCAGTAGAGATAATAAAAAAAAAAAGAGGGCCATGATGGCCCTATATCGCTCACCTGAGTTAATTTGAACCAATACAAGAGGGTCAAGATGGCCCTAAAGCGATCACCTGAGTTCTGGCACATTATCGAACTTCTTCGAAATCTTATGGTCATATATAATCTGTGCAAGTTTGGTTAAGATTGTTCAAGAAATGTGGGCTCTGTTGTGTATAATAACATTGATATAGACAGTTTAAGACACTGACAAAGTTTGGTATAAAAGATCAAATACAAAATGAAGGTGCTAGAGAGTAACACCTTGGGCAGAGCCAAATGTGACCCCAGGGCTTCATGTAACATATGAGAGGTGTGCTTTGTGGTTTTAGAGAAGATGATTTTTTAAGTTTTTCCCTATAAAAGTCTATGTAAAACGTGACCCCTGGGGTGGGGCCAAATGTGAACCCAGGGTCACCATTTGAACAAACTTGGTAAAGGACCAAAAGAGTATAGTAAATGCAAAATATTAAACCTCTGGCTCTTTTAGTTCCAGAGAAGAAGACTTTAATGTGTTTCCTATATAAGTCTATGTAAAACTGTGACCCACGGAGATGGGTCAAATTTGAACAAACTTGGTAGAGAACCATAATCTAATTGTAAATGCAACATACTAAACCTCTGGCTCTTGCAGGTTCAGAGAAGATTATTTTTCGACCAAGTTTGACACCAGGGTCACCATTTAAACAAACTTGGTAGAGGACCATAAGCTTATAACAAATGCAAAATATTAAACCTCTGGCTCATGCCGTTCCAGAGAAGAAGATTTTTTTCAGTTTTTCCCTATACAGGCCTATGTAAAACTGTGAACCCCGGGGCGGGGCCAAATGTGACCCAGGGTCACCATTTGAACAAAATTGGTAGAGGACCATGAGCTTATAGCAAAAGCAAAATATTAAACCTCTGGCTCTTGCAGTTCCAGGGAAGAAGATTTTTTTCAGTTTTTCCCTATACAGGCCTATGTAAAACTGTGACCCCCGGGGCGGGGCCAAAAGTGACCCAGGGTCACCATTTGAACAAAATTGGTAGAGGACCATAAGCTTATAGCAAAAGCAAAATATTAAACCTCTGGCTCTTGCAGTTTCAGAGAAGATGATTTTTTAAGTTTTCCCCTATACATGTCTATGTAAAACATGTGACCCTTGGGGCGGGGCCAAATGTGACCCAAGGGTCACCATTTGAACAAACTTGGTAAAGGACCATAAGCTTATAGTAAATGCAAAATATCAAACCTCTGGCTCTTGTAGTTTCCGAGAAGATTTTTTTATTTTTTTCCCTATATAAGTCTATGTAAAACTGTGACCCCTGGGCCGGGGACAAATTTGACCCCAGGGTCACCATTTGAACAAACTAAGTACAGGACCATAAGCTGATGCTACATGTAATACATGAGAGCTCCGTGCCATATTGTTCCAGAGAAGAAGATTTTTTAAGTTTTTCCCTATACAAGCCTATGTAAAACTGTGACCCCTGGGGCGGAGCCAAATGTGACCTCTGGGTCACCATTTGAACAAACTTGGTAGAGGACCATAAGCTTAAAGCAAATGCAAAATATTAAACCTCTGGCTCCTGCAGTTTCAGAGAAGAAGATTTTTTAAGTTTTTCCCTATACATGTCTATGTAAAACATGTGACCCTTGGGGCGGGGCCAAATGTGACCCCAGGGTCACCATTTGAACAAACTTGGTAAAGGACCATAAGCTTATAGTAATTGCAAAATATCAAACCTCTGGCTCTTGCAGTTTATGAGAAGAATATTTTTTAAAGTTTTTTCCTATATAAGTCTATGAAAAACATGCAAAATCTCAATATACAGACTTTGGACCCCCGAGACAGAGCCATTTTTGATCCTGGGGACTTCATTTGAACAAACTTGATAGTTTAGCCGTTGGCGGTCATATTAAAAGAAAAACTGTCGAAATCTGTCTGGAGGTTCTTGAGAAGAAGATTTTTTAAGGTTTTGACTATATATGGTAATGGCGGCCATCTTGGTTGTCGTGCTGACCTAATTTTAACAAATCTAAAAAGCATTCATCTAAGGATCATCCATGTGAAGTATGGTCAAAATTGGCCAAGCGGTTTCTGAGGAGAAGTCGTTTGAAGCAAAAGTTAACGACGGACGACGACGACGGAAGATGATGACGGACGACGGACGAAGAGTGATCCCAATAGCTCACCTTTGAGCCTTCGGCTCAAGTGAGCTAAAAAGAGAAAAAAAAAATTAAAAACATCTGGTAAAGTTTGGTAAAGATCAGATGAAAAATGAAGGCCCTATCGCCTTAACAAGGCAAAATATAGCATTTTTAATGAAATCAAGGGCCATAACTCTCTGTTACTGGTCCAATCTGGCTGGTTTTCGAACTTGTCCGAGCTTTCATTGACATTAACAATCTGTTAAAGTTTGGTAAAGATAGGAAGAAAAATGAAGGTCTTAACGAGGCAAAAATATAGCAATATAGCATTTTTAATCAAGGGCCATAACTCCGCTGTACTGGTCTGATTTGGCTGGTTTTCTAACTTGTCCGAGCTTTCATTGACATTAAAAATCTGGTAAAGTTTGGTAAAGATCAGAGGAAAAATGAAAGCTCTATCGTCTTAACGAGACAAACGTTAACGACGGACGACGGACAACTCAGCATCCCATAAGCTCTGTTGGCCTTTGGTAGAGCTAAAAATCATTAATTTAATCAAATTCACGCCGACAAAGTCTACTTTCATTTTTGCTATCCGACCACGTAGCTGTAACAAACATTCATTTTCCACGTCTATATAGTTTGTTTCAAACGATATCCAATTTTTTCATTACTGACATCATTGAAGACTTCAAAAGCGTGCTGCTAATCCACTGATTATATCAACTTTTTCCCAGGAGATGAATACCCGCGCTTAAATTCTAAGTCAAACAAAGGGCCATTATTCTGTAATAAATTAGGCAATCAAGAATGGGTGATGCAGAAAGACATATTAAGGTCATCAGTTGTTATGTGTATATGAAGTTTGGGAACAACCCATTCAAAATTGTTTCAGAAATGCGATGCGACGTGACAAAATGTGTTACACGACGGGACGTTACAGACAGCGTGATTCCTAAATAGCCCCACTTCACTTTGTAAACATTTTATACCACTTTGCAGGGGTATAAAAATTCACGTGACTGCCGCGTGGTAAACAAGTTTTTGGACTAAATATTTACCGTAAAGTGGAAACTGATGCAAAATGTTGTCAAAAGAAAGAAAAATAATACCATATTTTTTCTCATTTTCCAAATACGATTGTTAAAAACTGATTAATTGGCACTTATATATTTCTATATACTAAGCATCGCCCATAGGGGAATCATTAGAATAGACTAATTAACTTATTGTTGAATTATGATTGATCTTCTTACTGTGTGATTTACCGAGAGTTAAAATGTTTTTTTCGGATTTTGTTTTTCTGAAGAAAAAAAATGGCGGTCGCTTATTGATCATAAAAACGGTATTTTGGCATGAAATCATGACGTCATTGGAGTTAGACAGGTGGTCATTCATTGCAGTATAAATTAATAGCAATTGTCGTCGGGGGGAACTCAAAGTGGTCGCTTACGGCAGGTGGGTGCTTAAAACAGGTGGTCGTATGACCAGGTTTGACTGTAATTTGTTGTTTTCCTTCACATTTGAGTAGGTGATAACTAGGTGTCTATCACTGATGTTCATCCAACTTTGTCATGTATATAAGCATTTGTACAAATAATTACTTAGCGCCAGAGGTAAGATAACTCAGCCCTATTGCTGATGTAGGTTTATACTGACACATGCCTTATTATATAGTTGCACGTGCTGTTGTTCAGCGGAGGTATCTTGATTGCTGTTTGGTTGAAATGGAGGGGCGCCTGTGGCCGAGTGTTTAGAGTCTCTGACTTGAAATCACTTGCCGATCACCTAATTGTGGTTTCGGTCCCTCTGGAGACCAGGATTTTTTTTTATTATGGACAACTGGCGTCATGTTTATAATGATATTAAAGATGTGTTATATAATGTTGTATTTTCTTTTCTCGGTTTGGTATTATTCATGCAAGTACCTATTTGGATACAAAAGTATAGTCATTACTTAGCGTTTTTGCTTTTCTCTCCGATACACCTGGTTTATTTTGGGATTATCTGAGGGTCGAGTAGGTCCCCTTCTGTACCGCTTATAGATCTCAGTTCTGAGTGGCCTCAGTAGTCTGGTGGCTGAGGCTTTGCGTTTAGAACTACTGGCATCTGCCCTGCGTGGGTTCACTCCCTGGCAAAACCATGTCTGATGGAGGTCTTCATCATACATATCATCCCTCTGGCATTGCTGTCTTTGTGTGTCCTAATATGATGTGGTAACAAGACGTAACAAACCATTTAGTTAAGCGTCATCTAGCTCGGTTAGTACTTGGATGGGTGACCTCCTGGGAATATCAGGTGCTGTAGATACACCCATAATCTACATATTGTGGGGTTTCCCTTCCCCACTCCTAAGAATCACAATTCTTCCTACATATAGGATCCTTTTCCAGATACTAGATTCCTTTACTCCACCCACTTCAGAATACTGTCATACAGACAGTGGGGTGTAGTGCCAGGGTTCGTTCTCCATTACCCCTAAGGGATACTGATGGTAGTTGGGGTAGTTGTAGTTCACACTCCTCCACGTCTAGACTTGCTAGAATCAGGAGACCCGGTTATGACCCAGGAACTATGTCCCAAGAGGTGGGTATCGACACCGGGGCCAATGCTGTTTGGTTGGTTATATCCATCTGTTCATGCCCAGTAATTGTATATTATGGTTATAGTGTGGGAATTTCAACAGTTTCCAAGAGGTTATGTCCCCAGGGATGGGGATAGACCCCAGGGCCAATGCTGGTTAGATGGTTGTATCCGTCTGACACTGTCGCGGAACCAGCCAAATGACTGTCTAGTTAAAACGACACTTGCACACAAGTAAAACCACAACTGTGAATATGTACACAAAATATTAAGAGTGCATAACAACTTTAAGTTACCTAAATACTTTAGAACTCCAACATTCATTTGTTCCACAAGGCAGCGAGTTCTAGCAAGGTCATCCATCTATCCTCATTGCAATGTCACGGTTAATGTTCCATCAGCTATTTCTGAAACAATAAATTGTACTGTATTTATTTTAATAATTGTTCAGAAGCATCGCATATTATTAAACAAAGTGTGAAACAGCAACAAAATCATTATGTTGTTGAACCTGTGTGGAATGATGTAAAAGTTCACACTGTGGTCAATGGACTCCAATGACAAGGCTCCACGAAACACCTGTCCATAAGGTTTTGTGATGATGATTTTTTCATTGGGGGAGAAAGGGAGGTTAGCTCAAATTTGTTTGGTTATTAATATTGTTAAGCTGTCACTGTCACCAACAAGGCTTATAAGAAGTGAATGACATTCAGAGTGACCTTGAATATACCGATAAGCTGCACATCGCCTTGATGAAATGAGTAAAAATGTGACGTGTAATTCTGAATTACCTCAATGCATTGTAAGAGTTATGGAGCAGACATGAAATTGGCCTTACTATTGGCATATAGGTGTACTGGAAGTACAACAAATCCCATTGAGTCATGTACAATATTTTCCAAGCTTTCTAGTTAGCCATTTTTCAAAATGGATTTCAAACTAAGATTCATTAGTCATGAGACCTTCCTCTCTAGAAAACTGCTGAGAATAGTAGAGGTCATGTGGCATATAAGAAAATAAAATTCTGATCTTTGTTGACACCGGCGAACAAACTGCATTCATTCTGCACCTCTTACATGTGTTCTACTTTCACTTTCAAAACTTTCAAGTTGATAAATAAAATCATCATACAACCATGCAAATGGTTCTTAGCTCTCACAAACAAGTCAATAAAGTCATTTCAGCCAGAAAAACAGGCCTTAAATACTCAAAAATGCCTTTTATCACAAAAAAAGTTAGGGATTAATATTTGGGAACTCCTTTCGTACACCAGGCATGAATACCACAGTGATTTACTTCCTGTATGCCTATAAGAAGTGAATGACCTTTCAGAGTGACCTTGACCTTGTTGGCAGGGCCTTTTTACCCGTCTTTACAGTAGCCTGTATAAGGCCCCTTCCCCAGCCATATTTCTTTTAAAATCATGCAGATTTTCATATTTTAAACTTACCGTGACAATTTCATTCCCCAATTTAGGGCAAAAAGCCCCTTCCCCAAAACTGGTTTGGGTGTTGGGTTTTGTACATCGTCTTGAAGAGATGAGTAAATGTGGCAAGTTATTCTGAAATCCATTCATACAATAGTTATGGAACAAACACACAATGGCTTATTAGAAGTGAATGACCTTCAGAATGACCTTGACCATACCGACATGGATGTTGGGTTCTGCACATCGTCTTGATGAAATGAGTAAATGTGGCATGTTGTTTTAAAATCCGTATTTTGCATGCAAAAGGTATGGAGCAGACATAAAATAGGCCATAATATAGGCATATAAGAAGTGAATGACCTTCAGAGTGACCTTGACCTTGTTGGGTTCTGCATATCATCTTGATGATATAAATAAATGTACCAAGTTATTCTGAAATCCCTCTATGCTTGCAAGAGTTATGGAGTGGACATGATATAGGGCTTACTATAGGCGTATAAGAAATGAATGACCTTCAATGAAGATACTGACATGCTTGTTGGTTCTGCATATGGTCTTGATGAGATGAATAAATAAGCACATTATTCTGAATCCCACCATGTTTGCAAGAGTTACGGACATGAAATGGGATGGATGGACAGACTGACAGATGGACAGGTGGAGGTCATTACTATATCCCTTTTCTGCCTGTTGCGGTGGTGGATAATTACAAAGGGCAATAACTCTAATTTAAATGAAGATAGAGTTGTGGTTCAAGCAGCACTTCCTCTTATTGAATTATAAGTATAAAATTACAAAGGGCAATGGTCTGCATTTCCTCCCATTACCCTCTATAATTGTGTGAAGTTTCATGCTAGTTCCAACTGGAGTTTTTTAGTTATGCTCCGGACAAGAATTATAAGTATAAAATTACAAAGGGCAGTAACTCTAATTTGAATGAAGACAGAGTTATGGTTCTTCTGCATTTCTACAAGGTGACATGAAGGTTACCTTCAAACAAGAGGTCAATGACCTTGCAGCTCTACTGATAGATTTTTGATAGCTAGGTCAACATTCCTGTGAAGTTTCATGAAAATCCATCAAGTAGTTTCATGGGAGTAGTCGCTACAAGTTTTCATTATATAACTCTATATAAACAAAGATGGCCACTGGCGGCCATGTTTAATGTCAAAACAAAATATTTTTTGACAAGGATCAACATCATGTCATACTGATCATTTTAGAAAAAGTCCCATATCAATATCACTTATAGTTTTCAAGAAGTAGTCGCTACAAACTTGAATTTTGAAAATCTATTTTTAGGTGTAACACGCCCATTGATTTTTGCATTGACTTGTGTACGTTTTGAAATTCAAATGCAGTGTTGTCATTCATACCTAGGCCCAATTTAAACAAGAATAACTTACCTGTTCATCCAATATAACATCTAAATTGCAAGAAAATGACCAGAAAAGTGGGGGTCATGTATCTTCTAAGAAACATTTTTACTGTTGAATTTGTAGACTGCCAAAAAATGTCAACAATAATGTGCCGATTTACTGTATTCATACACTTACGTTCATGTAAGATTTTTTTTTTTAAGAATAGTTTTTAACATGAAAATCATTATAAAATGTCTCAAATACATTACCAATGTGATATAAACCAACACTGGCACTCTAAATTAGTGAAAATGCCTTTTTTTAGTAAAAGAAATGAGAATTATTTATCAGTAGCCATTATGCGACTACCCCAGGCAAGCACTTCCAGTTTTCCAATTGGTGTGCTACACCTGTAAGAAACTTTAATGTGTACAAACAGTAAAATAACATGTTCTTTGCTGA
The DNA here is from genome assembly GCA_037043455.1 of Cyrtodaria siliqua. Lineage (NCBI taxonomy): Eukaryota > Metazoa > Mollusca > Bivalvia > Adapedonta > Hiatellidae > Cyrtodaria > Cyrtodaria siliqua. The sequence goes on from JAWPHD010005202.1 coordinate 128,737, forward strand.
TAACAACCTATTTCCAATAAATATGCAAAGTTTAAGCTATAAGAAAGTAATACATCTCTCAAAAATGACCTTTTTTTATGGTGGTCACACAAGTTTGACAAAACGGGATTTCACAAGCTTTTTGGGCAATATAAGAAATATGATATTTTACTGAAAAACCCGTCAAATATGAAATTCAAAACTGTCTTACTGATTTCCTCGCCCTATATATACTCCTGGTTTAGCCCCAATTTCTATGCAAATCGCATGTCATTTTACATACACTTGGGGCTAAAGTTTTAGCCCCAATTGTATATAAAATAACAATGGATTTGTATAGAAATTGGGGCTAAAACTTTAGCCCCAAGTTCACATTTAAAGACACTTCCCTACCCCCAAAACATTACCATGCCCCATTTTGCTGAAGCAATTTATCCCCCGAAGAAAACTCTCTTCCCGGGAATACTTCCCTTCAGTAGCATTACATATAAATGATGCTTAACAACTATTTTCCTCGCCCTATATATACTCCTGGTTTAGCCCCAATTTCTATGCAAATCGCATGTTATTTTACATACACTTGGGGCTAAAGTTTTAGCCCCAATTGTATGCAAAATTACACTGGATTTGTATAGAAATTGGGGCTAAAACTTTAGCCCCAAGTTCACATTTAAAGACACTTCCCTACCCCAAAAACATTACCATGCCCCATTTTGCTGAAGCAATTTATCCCCCGAAGAAAACCCTCTTCCCGGGAATACTTCCCTTCAGTAGCATTACATATAAATGATGCTTAACAACTAATTTCCTCGCCCTATATATACTCCTGGTTTAGCCCCAATTTCTATGCAAATCGCATGTCATTTTACATACACTTGGGGCTAAAGTTTTAGCCCCAATTGTATGTAAAATAACAATGGATTTGTATAGAAATTGGGGCTAAAACTTTAGCCCCAAGTTCACATTTAAAGACACTTCCCTACCCCCAAAACATTACCATGCCCCATTTTGCTGAAGCAATTTATCCCCCGAAGAAAACCCTCTTCCCGGGAATACTTCCCTTTAGTAGCATTACATATAAATGATGCTTAACAACTAATTTCCTCGCCCTATATATACTCCTTGTTTAGCCCCAATTTCTATGCAAATCGCATGTCATTTTACATACACTGGGGGCTAAAGTTTTAGCCCCAATTGTATGTAAAATAACAATGGATTTGTATAGAAATTGGGGCTAAAACTTTAGCCCCAAGTTTTCGTATAAAGACACTTTCCTACCCCCAAAACATTACCATGCCCCATTTTGCTGAAGCACTTTATCCCCCGAAGAAAACCCTCTTCCCGGGAATACTTCCCTTCAGTGGCATTACATATAAATGATGCTTAACAACTAATTTCCTCGCCTTATATATACTCCTGGTTTAGCCCCAATTGCATATAGATTTACAATGCATTTCTATAGAAATTGGGGCTAAAACTTTAGCCCCAAGTGTATGTAAAATGGCATACGATTTGCATAGAAATTGGGGCTAAACCAGGAGTATATATAGGGCGAGGAAATTAGTTGTTAAGCATCATTTATATGTAATGCCACTGAAGGGAAGTATTCCCGGGAAGAGGGTTTTCTTCGGGAGATAAATTGCTTCAGCAAAATGGGGCATGGTAATGTTTTGGGGGTAGTGAAGTGTCTTTAAATGTGAACTTGGGGCTAAAGTTTTAGCCCCAATTTCTATATAAATCCACTATAATTTTACATACAATTGGGGCTAAAACTTTAGCCCCAAGTGTATGTAAAATGACATGCGATTTGCATAGAAATTGGGGCTAAACCAGGAGTATATATAGGGCGAGAAAATTAGTTGTTAAGTATCATTTATATGTAATGCCACTGAAGGGAAGTATTCCCGGGAAGAGGGTTTTCTTCGGGGGATAAATTGCTTCAGCAAAATGGGGCATGGTAATGTTTTGGGGGTAGGGAAGTGTCTTTAAATGTGAACTTGGGGCTAAAGTTTTAGCCCCAATTTCTATACAAATCCAGTGTAATTTTGCATACAATTGGGGCTAAAACTTTAGCCCCAAGTGTATGTAAAATAACATTCGATTTGCATAGAAATTGGGGCTAAACCAGGAGTATATAACAGAGGAAGTGTATTAATTTAATTTACAAGAAAATCATGCCCATGCATAAGTTTCACAAAGAACCGTTCACGATAATTGATAAATACTCACCACTTTTACTCACGTGAACGTTTTATATAACCTTATCTGTCGATCTACTGAACGAAGATGGAAGTATTTATGGACGGAATAAAGCGCATATGAGTGTGTATATTTTACAAATATATCACTGTATGCCTTCTAAACGGTATTCGAGTGAATATACGCTTGATTTGGTGTTTAATTCACGTACACGGTAATTGTCACCTTCAGTACATGTCAACGTTTATGTATGCGGTTTATTCCGTAATAACATGATGTGAGTTGAAAGATTTTGTATACCCTTATCCATGGAGGTATTGAGACGAAGGTAGAACTAATGATCTACGGAAGAAACCGCATATGAGTGTGTGTATTTTAGAAATATATCACCGTATGCTTTCTAAACAGTATTAGAGTGAATATACGATTTATTTCGTGTTTAATTCTAGTACATGATAATTGTCACTTTTAGTAAATGTCGACTTCCATGTATGCGGTTTATTCCGTAATAACGGCAGGTGAGTTCAAAGATTGTGTATACCGTTATCCATGGAGGTATTGAGACGAAGATAGAACTAACTATCGACGGAATAAAGCGCATATGAGTGTGTGTATTTTACGAAATATATCACCGCATGCTTTCTAAACAGTATTACAGTGATTATACGATTTATTTCGTCTTTATTTAAGGCACATGGTATTTCTCACTTTCAGTATATGTCAACTTCTATGAGGAGAGTTGACAGATTTTGTATACCTTTAACCAATAGCATAACAACCAAGTAATCCGAATGATATATGGATAAAATTAAAAGCTATCCGAATGTAACATTATTGCAATGTGATTTATAGGTTAGCCGAATGTCAGAATTTAGAGGTAAAAACTTTAGCCCCAATTGGGGCTAAACCAGGATATTGCCCAAATAAATGAGACTACTAAGCATGATGCAGTACTGTACAGATAGATCTAGTTGGATACAGTAGTAAAGAAAGTGATCGGAAACACATGATCGACGTTCACTGGAAATAAACAATATGAGTTTATACATTTACAGATGCTATCGGATGGAAAATAAACAAAATTTAATCAAAGTCGCGGTAGTTGTTGTTGCATTTTATTTTAGCTGGCATCATAGTATGTCAAATATATAACGGTTTACTGATATATGTAGCCAACTGTCGTTATGTGGTCGTAAACTGAGGTCGAGGATACGTGTGTATTTTGCCGTGTATAACATACAGGTATTGTACTTTAGTTTACAGAAGATTAAAGGCATAAATAAACATCAATCTTACTTTCAAAGCAATAAAAATGTCAACGGCGAATTTAGAAGTTTTCTAGACGAAGTTTTCTTGTTGCAAAGCGTCGTTGACTGCACCTCCTTGTAAAGGAGTCTTATGAGGTATGACTAAACACAGAAAAGGACCATTTTCATAGAAAAGGGCGAAAAGTGTTGGGCGGCACAAAAAGGGCCTGTTAAATGCACTATTATACCTTATATTGAATAAAAGTGATACAAAACGATTTATACTGATAATAAATACTGCATTGAACAGGATAGAAAGAGTTTAATTGTTAATTGATAGTAATGTCATTGAATATAATTACCTATGTTCCCATGCTATTACGAAAGGACGAGGCGTTACAGAAAAGTTTCTGTTTAATATCATAGATCTACATTGATGTTATTCCTATAAAGTGACTTCTGTTTTAAATTTAATAAACGAAATAAATAATATGACCGTAGGTGAAACTGCGACAATGATCATGTGACTCTGCAAATGCATAATGATACATGTAAGTACAGAAATTAGCTGGCTCATTAGGTAATTCGACTTGATTTTGGCTTCAGTTGTCTTGTTTAATTAAACTATGATGGATTTAGTGGTCTATTGTTCCATATTGCACGTCTGGCGCCTTCTAATAACACCGTTCGATACCGAATATACAGTGCGGTCGACGTGTCTGTGTCGGCATTTTGTATTTTCATACAATTCAGTTTTGTAATCTTGTGTGCCAATAAAAAGGATGTAATAATCGGTGGAATGCTTTCCGTTTGTTTTTATTACACCCTTCCACCCCTAAGTCAGAGGTGTCATACCGAATATACAAGGTGGTTGTGCGCGATATTTCGGCATATTGTCCCCTTAGAAGGGCGGTAACAGATATAATTCAAAGGGTTGTTTTGTGTTCCAAATAACAGGATGTTGGTGATCGATATAATATTTCTGTTTTATTGCACGCAAGTACCCCAAAAGTCAAATGTGTCATACCGAATACACAGGTATCGCATCGTAATACTATTTTTCAACCAACTTAAACAGCAAAATTTGAGACGAAAACAAAGGCTATACAGAAATCCAAGGCCGTCATTCAAATCTGCACAATAATGGCAATACAAAGGAATAATTATTGTGAATATCGAACCATAAATGAAACAGGAGTTTCGCTTAGAATGTGTATACATTTTTATGAAAAATAAAGGCGATTTTATTTATGATCTTTCAACCAAATTCAACTGCGTAATCTGAGAACAAAACAGACGCTATAGGCCTACAGAAATCCAAGGCCGTCATTCAAATCTACACAATAATGGAAATACAAAGAAATAATTATTTTGAATATCGAACCATAAATAAAACAGGAGTTTCACTTAGAATGTGTACATATTTTTATGAAAAATAAGGGCGATTTTATTTATGAATTTTCAACCAAATTCAACTGCGTAATTTGAGAACAAAACAAAGGCTATACAGAAATCCAAGGCCGTCATTCAAATCTACACAATAATGGGAATACAAAGAAATAATTATTTTGAATATCGAACCATAAATAAACAGGAGTTTCACTTAGAATGTGTATACATTTTTATGAAAAATGAACTGTAGAAAAAGAAAATCAACACAGCTATCGAGCGTATTTTCGCCGCTAAAACCCAAGTTATAGTATGAATTCCATTATTTTTTTCAATAAATTAAAAGCAATACATGCGATTTAAATAACTTACCTCGATATTTGAAATAGATCGTGTAGTAGTGTTAATAATTCATTTGTAGGTCAGCATCAACTCATTTCAGGATAATCGATCGCCTCAAAAATAGCCGCCGCACTGAATGGTACCCTGTTGTTTACCGCAGAATAATCAGGAACCAGCTTATTGGCCATTCGGCGGATAAATCGGGAATTAACAAGGGGCGTATAGGGAGTTTCAAATCCAGGGTACCTGTATATCCATGAATATATATATTTGAAACTCCCTATACGCCCCTTGTTAATTCCCGATTTATCCGCCGAATGGTCAATAAGCTGGTTCCCTGATTATTCTGCAGTAAACAACAGGGTACCTGCCAGGGTAACAGGTGCGCGGTGGCTATTTTTGACGCGATCGATTATCCTGAAATGAGTTGATGCTGACATAAAGCTGAATTATTAACATACTACTTCACGATCTATTTCAAATATCGAGGTAAGTTATTTAAATCTGCATGTATTTTAATTTATTGAAAGAAATTATGGAATTCATACTATACCTTGGGTTTTAGCGGCGAAAATACGCTCGATAGCTCTGTTGATTTTCTTTTTTCTACAGTTTTCGCCATTTGCGGCTTGAAATCGAGAATGTACATTTTTTGAAATTTAACTTCTCTTTCATTTACGTTACGATATTCAAAGTAATTATTCCTTCGTAATGTCGTTATTGTGTAGAGTTGCTTGCCGGCCTTGGATTTCTGTATAGCCTTTGTTTTGTTGGCAAATTACGCAGTTGAATTTGGTTGAAAATTCATCAGTAAAATCGCCTTTATTTTTCATAAATGTATAAACATTCTAAGTGAAACTCCTGTTTTATTTATGGTTTGATATTTAAAATAATTCTTCCTTTTTATTGCCATTATTGTGTAGATTTAAATGACAGCCTTGGATTTCTTTATAGCCTTTGTTTTCGTCTCAAATTTTGCTGTTTAAGTTGGTTAAAAATAGTATTACGATGCGATACCTGTGTATTCGGTATGACACGTTTGACTTTTTGGGTACTTGCGTGCAATAAAACAGAAATATTATATCGATCACCAACATCCTGTTATTTGGAACACAAAACAACCCTTTGAATTACATCTGTTACCACCCTTCTAAGGGGACAATATGCCGAAATATCGCACACGACCACCTTGTATATTCGGTATGACACCTCTGACTTAGGGGTGGAAGGGTGTAATAAAAACAAACGGAAAGCATTCCACCGATTATTACATCCTGTTTATTGGCACACAGGTGACAAAACTGAATTGTATGAAAATACAAAATGCCGACACAGACACGTCGACCGCACTGTATATTCGGTATCGAACGGTGTTATTAGAAGGCGCCAGACGTGCAATATGGAACAATAGACCACTAAATCCATCATAGTTTAATTAAACAAGGCAACTGAAGCCAAAATCAAGTCGAATTACCTAATGAGCCAGCGAACTTATGTACTTACATGTATCATTATGCATGTATATTTACAATTTGCAGAATCACATGATCATTGTCGCAGTTTCACCTACGGTCATATTATTTATTTTGTTTATTAAAGTTAAAACAGAAGTCACTTTATAGAATGATCAATAATCTCTCAGCTTGTATTTGAATTAGACAGCTAGTTTAAATACTTTTCCCAGAAGAAATAATACAGCAACGATATATATATATTTTGTTAATTTGTCGAGTCACGTCACTGTCGCAGTTTCACATACGGTCAAACGAACGTAATTGTTCTTATTTAGTTCGTTTTTAGTAAAGCTTAAACAGACATCAATGCATAGAATAAAGAATTATCTTTCAGCTCGTATTTGACTTAGCCAGCTAGCTTAAATACGTTTCCCAAAATAAACAAATCAGCAACAATATGTATATATTATTTTTTTTAATTTGCCGAGTCACGTTACTGTCGCAGTTTCACATACGGTCAGACGAACGTAATTGTTCTTATTAAGTTCTTTTTTTAGCAAAGCTAAAACAGACATCATTTTATAGAATAAATAATTATCCTTCAGCTCGTATTTGAATTAGTAGCCAGCTAGCTTAAATACTTTTCCCAAAACAAACAAATCAGCAACGATATGTAAATATACATTTTTTAAATTTGCCGAGTCACGTCACTGTCGCAGTTTCACATACGGTCAAACGAACGTAATTTTTGTTATTTAGTTCGTTTTTAGTAAAGCTAAAACCAACATCACTGTATAGAATAAAGAATTATCTTTCAACTCGTCTTTGAAATAGCCGGCTATCGTAAATACTTTTCCCAAAACAAATAAATTAACAACGATATGTATACTAGGTTTTCTTACAAGACGGTGCGTAACTTAGCGCAATGCGCATCGCGCTATAATACCTTACCTGTACGCGCAAGTTTTCATGGGTAAATTATTATTCGGCGGATAAATTGGATTTACGACAAGTTTCAAATCCAGTGTATGTAGATCTATGATATATCCAAGCAAAAAAATAAATAAATATTGACTTTAGTATCCTTCATATCAATGTGCATTTTGCAACAAACATGACTGGATAGTAGGAAGAGAACGTATGTCGACTGGTATATTGTTCTAAACGTGTCGACCAAAGTCGCTAAATGTGTCTTTCATGTATTTAGTTTGCGGTTTTTGTGTAACAAGATCATTTCGTGCAGCTGATCGCAGATTATACCTATTATTACATGAGAATGTCAAAAGTTGTGATAAGTAATTAGGAGCTAGGTTGTTTATTGACTTATATATCAACACACCGGTATGATAATGACATCTGTTATCTCTATCTGTATATACTGCTATACTCCTCTCTCGGGTATTTTAAGCAGGGAAAAGTGCGTTTGTCGGTGAGAATAGCGAGAAAAGTTAAAAGTAGATAGATAAGACTATCTAAGTGAAGTAAAGGAGTGTTAATAGGAGAAATAAAAAAGAGATTAAAAACTACAACTTCCGGATCTCAATGGTGACTCAACAGGCTGGGTGACTGCCTAAACAGATCTATGTTTGGCAGGACAGCAATATTATGAGGAAGCGAATTCCATAATGTGACTGTGTGAGGAAAAAAAATTATTGTAGAAGTTTGCATTTGTATGAATTTGTATGAGAGAATTCGGGTGCATGTGTCTGGTCATTCTGATAGGGTGTTGGAGATAAGGAGGCATTGAAATTTCAACCTGGTGATGGAATATTCTATAAAACATTAACAATTCTGAGTCAGTTCTTCTGTCTTTTAGTGTTCTCCAGCCAAGATTTGTTGGCATATCTGTTACACTGTGATATGGTGAATAGTTGTTGTTTACCCATCTGACTGCGCGGCGTTGTATAATTTCTTCTTTATTTATGTTAGTGAGAGTGTATGGTGACCAGACTGTGGATGCGTATTCGAGTTGTGGTCTAACGAGAGTGGCATATGCAAGTTCGCGTACTTTTTTTTCCGTGTTTTGTGGGTATGTTTCTTATTTTAGGAAGCCTAAAGTTCTGTTTGCTGTTGTTGTGATGCGATTAATATGTGTGTTCCAGGATAAATCATGAGATATGACCAATCCTAGATGTTTTGCATCCAATAGGCTTCTAATGTTTGACCATGAAGTTTATATTGGTGTTTTAGGTAGTTTTTATTCTGGTTATATATGGAGAACTTGACATTTACTGGGATTGAACTCCATGTCCCACTTGGACTCTCATTTCTCAAGAAGAAGAAGATCAGATTGTAGAGTTTGACAGTCATACAGGTTATTTATAGTGATGTAGACTGCGGTGTCATCTGCAAATAATCTCACCTGTGAGGCTATAGAGTCCGGGAGATCATTTATGTAAAGAAGAAAGAGAAGGGGTCCGAGAACAGAACCTTGTGGCACACCAGATGTTACCGGTAACTCAGAAGAAGTATCCCCTTCCAGAACAACAGTTTGAGATCTACCATTGAGAAAAGAGTGAATCCACTTAGTAACAGCGGGTGGGGCACCATGTTCATGAAGTTTAAGATGATTGACCTTGTCAAAGGATTTACTAAAATCCAAGAGAATTAAGTCAGTTTGCTTAGAGAGAGAGAGATTTCTAGTGAGGTCATCCACTAGTCCGAGGAGCTGGGTTTCGCAGGAACGCCTTTCTCGGAAGCCGTGTTGAAGATCATAGAGTATATTATGCTGTTTGAAATGAGGAGACAGGTTAGAAGCAACAATATGTTCAAGAAGGTTACATAGAATGCAAGTTAGGGAAATAGGTCTGTAATTTGCTGGGTCGCTTGTATCACCTTTTTTGTACAAAGGAGCTACATTCGCTTTCTTCCAATCAGAAGGTAGTTTTCCACTGGAAAAAGATTTCTGAAATATAATTTGGACAATATCTGCAATTTCATTTGAGAGTTCTTTAAGGAGGAGATGTTTAATGTTATCTGGTCCTGCTGCATTGTCTGTTTTAAGATTTGTTAGTAGTTTGTGAACTCCATTTTAACTGATTGTTATGTCTGGGATCTGTGGATATTTAGTTTTGTTGAGTGCATTTAGACATGATTGTTCTAGTCTGAGGGGTGACATGTGAGAGAATACTGATTGAAATTGTCTATTGAGTATGTTTGCTTTATCTGTGTTTGAGGTTTTGTGTAAGTTGATCCTTGAGTGGTGCAATGCCGTGTGAGTCTTGTCTGGAATTTTTAATGAGAGTATAAAGTTTCTTAGTTGCAAATTTAGAAGATTCCGATTTGTCCTGTTGTTGCTGTATGTTTAGGATGTTTTCAATGTAGTTTGTGTATGCTGTTTTGATTTTGTGTTTGATGATGTTTTTAATTTCATTTAGTTTTGTTCTGTCTCTGCTGTTTGATTGTTTATGTTTTTGAAATAGGTGATCTCTTTTCCTGATTAACCTTTTAATTTCCTGTGTTAGCCAATGCAATAATGATTTAGTCCCTAGTTTCTTAGTGGGTACACATTTTGAAATACCTATTAACTGAAGAGAATCTTTAAATTTATTTATTTAAAGGTGTACTGTTGCTTCGTAATTAAGTAGAATGTTCCCCTTAGCTTATGTAATAAATTGTCTGAATCCTTCCCAATTTGCTTTACGATAAAGAGGTATGTTTCTTGGTTTTTGTTTGTTTATGTTGGGTTTAAGGTTTGCTGTTGCGAGAATGATGTTGTGATCTGCTATACCTGCATGTTTTTCTACCTTGTTTATGAGTGTCTCATTTGATGTGAGGAATAAGTCCAGAATGTTGTCAAGTCGGGTGTTTTGGGTTACCATCTGTATAAGGTTGTGATCATCCAAAATGTTTGTAAAGCTTTGGTAGAGTTGGTGAAATCCACAGCCTGATTTTATAGAAGGCACATGTTCAGAGTCCCATGATAATTTTGGATAATTAAAATCCCCTATGATCCATTTTGTGCCTTTATAAGGTCTTACAAGTTCCAGAGATTTTTCAAATTCTGTGCTACTGTCAGCATCTGATTCTTTTGGTCTGTAATAGGCTGCCACAAAAAGAGGTTTACAGGATGTTATACTGATCTTAACCCATATAATTTCACAATTTATAGTCAGTTGTTTCTGTTCTGTTGCAATTAAACAATTTTTTACTAGAATGAATATACCACCACCTCTGCTACTGCCTATATCCTTTCTAAATGGTGTGTACCCAAATATTCACTGTTTAAATGGTCTTTAGTAAGCCATGACTCTGTGCCAACTACTATATCTGCATGGTCTGTGTTTGTCTAATTGTGTGTAGAAGACATGTTTTTTGATTACGATAGATTGAAGATTAATGCACACAACTTTGCGTTTTGGTTGAAAATGTGTGTTTGTTATGAAAAGAAAGCCACTGAAGTTCAATGAACATATCCTTAGAATTAGTTCGAAAAGGTTTGTTTAGTATTATTCTAGCTGCTCTTTTCTGAATTTTATGTATTTTATCTTCTATTTTTTTGCTTTTACCCCACACAGTACAGTAATAATCAAATGTAGACATGCTGTAGGCATTATAAAACATAATTTTCATATCATATGATATGTTAAATAGTAAGATATACGTTTCAATAAGACAATTTTAGAATTGAGTTCGGAACACATTTTGACTATTTGTACATTCCAAGACAAAGTTCTGTCAACATAAACTCCCAGGACCTTTTGAACTGCAACATTTTCTATATATAAACTATCAACAGTTAATTTCAATATATTCACATGTTTGAGCTTGTGATTTGTTCCTGTGACCATGCATTTAGTTTTCGCCGGATGTAATGACATATTATTCAATAGACACCACTTATTTATAATATTCAAACGATCTTGAAGTCTATTTTGTACATCCAAAATGTTATAATCAGATTCGTATACTGTAGTATCATCTGCATAAATATCTGTGTTTCCAGAGGTAGATGCGAATGCAATGTCATTAATGTACAATAGAAATATCAGCGGACCTAGTATTGGTCCCTGAGGAACACCTAAAGTAACTTTAAGCATCTCGGATTTTAAAGTTTTTACCTTTATCAATTGTTTTCTATTCGAAAGATATGAATCAAATAATTTAATGGTATTGTCTGAAAAATGGTAAAGTTTCAATTTATGTATCAATATTATATGGTCTACAAGATCAAATGCCTTTCTTAGATCAAGAAATACAGCTCCTATTAATTTACCTGAGTCTATATCCTTTAACCATGCTTCTATTAACCGTGTCAGAGCAGTATGACATGAATGATATTGTCTGAAACCTGACTGGGTCTCGTGAATAACATTATACGTCTTGAAATAAAATAGTATTTGAGTGGCTATATGACGTTCAAATATTTTTGAAATTGTTGTTAAGATTGAAATTGGACGATAATTACATCTTTATTTCCATTTGTGTGTATAGGAACACACATGCCTCCATAAAAATATCAGGGAACACTCCAGTTTGTATGCTGTTATTTATGATTGAAGCTATGGAGGATGTTATGTAATCACCACAATATTTTAAAATTCTAGGACCAATACCGTCTATACCTGTTGATTTGTTACTATCAAGTTTATCAATCAACTTTCTAACTTCAAAAGGTCAGTTTTATACTAAATGAAGCATATTTCAATTTAATATCAAGTTGTTGCCGTAATTCAGAAAAATCTCCTTTTACAAACCTCGTCTTTTTAACAATGTCTGAAATATTCATAAAATGCTCATTTAATGCATTAATACTATTTAATTGTCCTTCCATGATATGATCATTTTTGATTAGCCTATCATGTATTGAAATACCTCCATTGTTTTCTTTTCCCATTTTCGCCATTCTTCGTTTTCTAAGCCTCGCCTAATAAACTTGATAGTAAAAGGCACTGACATAATATTCTATTTATCATGTAGATTATCCACATTTATTGTATGAATTACTGAGGGTACCGACCCCCTTTTCGTACGCCGGATTCCGACCCATATTAGCCAGTATTCCGTACGCCGGGTTGTGGTACGCCGTACGCCGACATCGCAATTTTTCATACGCGTACGCCGTATTTTTCTCAAAAAATATTTTTTTCCATCCAAAAAATTAAAAAAATGCTAATTTATGTCTCAGATTGCTGGAAATGCCATTTCAGAGCACCTAGGTTTCAAACAATTTCGGTGGGGCATGCCCCCGGACCCCCCTAGAGAGCTCGGGCCCTGCAGGCCCTCGGGCTCGGCCGCTGCGCGGCCTCGCATGGTTCAAATAGTATTCCAGATGCCATGCCCAAAAAAAGCCAGTACTCCAGATGCCAGTGGAGGCGGGGGGGGGGGGGGGGGGGTGGGGGGAGGGGTTGGGTTGGTACCCTCATTACTATTATTAACTATTTAGTAGTTGTCTGTTAATTTTTTGTTATGTTTTCTCAGGCCTTTACGCTTATCGAGACGCTCGTAGTTGTTATGGGAAGGCACCAACGGACAACACATAAGAAAATATTATCATTTATTAAATTGTATGGCAAATATTGGGCGGCTCCAATAGCGGGCTGCCGGCAACACATACATATTAAATGGCAGCCCTAAACATGTAAAACAAAAGAGGGGCATGGCCCATAAGCCTGATACCCTTAAGAAGCCTCAATAGGCTTAAACAAGAGATGAAGCCCAAATGGCTCAAACAAAAGCGGGCATGACCCAACGGGCCATATACCCTTAGTGAAGCCTCAAAGGGCTTTAATAATTGTTTATTCAAAACTCTAATGCTAATGTAAAATGTTTCTTCATTTAATCACTTGAACGTTATTTCTTTTGTAATGTTTACAATAATGTGCACGACCGAACTAGGCATGATGCACCATCAATAAGCCCCAACAGTCTTTAGTTTTCATGCTGTAATCCCGACCCTGGGAAACAGTGGTCAGTATTACATTGAAATTTACTAATTATAACATTGCTAATTGTCATTAAATTTGATTTCACTGAATTGAAGGATTCGCTGACGGCATCTTCTGGGGCCGCACCGATCTCATAGTATATCGTTCCGCTTCTGGAGCCGCACCGATTATCGATCTTCTGGTATATCATTATCCTGTCAACTCCGCGCCGACACCGTTCATCAGGTATATCGTTCTGCTTCTAAATTCGCACACACCGTTCATCAGGTATATCGTTCTGCTTCTGGATCCGCACCGATTACTGAGCCTCCGGTCTATCGTTGTGTTTTCGAATCCACGCTTGTTTTGTAACGTGGACGTTCCTGAAATGATATGCGAAGACAGCAGTATTTTGTCTTAACGGAGGATTTACAATTGTGGCCAACAACAAAAACGAAACGGATGGAAGTGTTGAATAGTAGTGGATCAACTGTTTTAACGAGAATGACAACCTCACTAAAAAAGAAAGGGCGAGGTGGGTGGTGAAAAATCAGTTTTATACTCAAATGAAAATGTACCGACCTCATGTGTGCTTCAACAAGATAAAAGGAATTAGATAGACAGCGCATGCGCAATTAAACGAAAATACCATAGCAGATCTAGCTTACGAAACATTTGGTCCCTCCCAATAACTATAGCTATAACTAGTAATAGCTCTTATTATTGGGAAGGCACCAACGGACAAACACATAAGAAAATATTATCATTTATTAAATTGTATGGCAAATATTGGGCGCGGCTCCAAATAGCGGGCTGCCGGCAACACATACATATTAAATGGCAGCCCTAAACATGTAAAACAAAAGAGGGCATGGCCCATAAGCCTGATACCCTTAAAGAAGCCTCAATAGGCTTAAACAATAGATGAAGCCCCAAATGGCTCAAACAAAAGCGGGCATGGCCCAACGGCCGTATACCCTTAGTGAAGCCTCAAAGGGCTTGAATAAATTGTTTATTCAAAACTCTAATGCTAATGTAAAATGTTTCTTCATTTAATCACTTGAACGTTATTTCTTTTGTAATGTTTACAATAATGTGCACGACCGAACTAGGCATGATGCACCATCAATAAGCCCCAACAGGCTTTAGTTTTCATGCTGTAATCCCGACCCTGGGAAACAGTGGTCAGTATTACATTGAAATTTACTAATTATAACATTGCTAATTGTCATTAAATTTGATTTCACTGAATTGAAGGATTCGCTGACGGCCATATGGCAGCGATCAAAATGAATTTTGATAATGCCACAGAGCAGCAATCAAAAGAAATTTTGATACTGCCACCGCCAAAAGAAAATGATTTTGGCAAAAGCGAATCCTCACTGCCGAAGAAAAGAGGATATATCATTGTATGAATATGTAACTCGCATACAGTACCGTAAACAAGCGTTTCAAAGATGAGATATCAAACTCAAATCGCATTTCAAATTCTTAACCAGGGCAATCGGGAAAAACATTAGTGAAAGTGGCTTAATATGAACATCAGCTGATTGAATATTGTGTTCCAGATAAACCCATGCTTGCACCTATTACTGAGATGGGACCAGTCCTAAACTCCTCGTTTAATACGATAACATCGTAAAAGGGTAGGATACAAATCTTGAACATCGATATTACTGAGAGTTTTTGCGGATTGGCCAAACATGAGAACCCTGGTTACAATGCAGGCCGTCCAGTCAATAATTAGATTGGAAGAAGTCATGCGGGCCCTGTGAAACACATGCTCGCGCTTGCTTTCCACTACATTACCGGAGATGATTCTTTGTCGGCGCCGCTAACCAGTACATCAGCTGATGATTGTGAACGGCAGTAAGGTCCGGACATCGAGCAACACCTACGTATAGCCTGTTCTTACACTGGCCCATCACTTTCCTGCCCAGATAGCACACGCTTGACAAGCTCGGTACATGAAACAGAATACAATTGTAACAAGAAAAACTTGATGCAAAGCATCAATTCGGCGCCAAAATTTTGAAGAATTAAAACATACGTTATTAAATAACAGTACACGTGTTTATCAGTTATTTTAACTATCTTATCATCAGTACTAAACCTTGGTATATTTAGTGGTCATGGACATAATATTAACAAACGTTGCTATGTTGACTTGGTTAAATGTATTTTGAATTAACTAGGTCATTCAGACAATTTTCCAAACGGTTTCGTTGCAGGACTTTCCTTAAAATGTGTTAAATGAATTGACTGCATTAGGTTTAAATAAATAGTTTATGGAAAGATAAGGTGATGAATGCCGAGTGATTACAAAGTCGTTGTTGAAACATTTGGAGAGAAAGCTAAGTAAGCCAAGAATTAATGGACAATGCACTTCACATATCTGTTTGAATTTTTAACGTCGTTTTTATGCCATGAAGGGCCAACAGACGATCAGTTTTAGACTAATTGTTTTTGTTTTGTTATTAAACCTAGTACTGTATCACATGAACCATCTATACAGGTAACTGATAATCTACTCATTTGAATTAGTGGCTGGAGACGAGGGACAATAAGACACAATGTTGCATGTCAATCATTATAAAGGGTGTACGCTATAGAAATAGTGTCATGTTTAAAGACAACATGGTACTGTATGAGGATCCAACTGACCTCTGGATTCAAAGCCCAGTGCGCTACTAACAGTGGTAATGCCGACTTTTTCAGTTTTGACCAGAAAACCTACTTATGTGCAAAAATAAGTGAAGAAGTCAATTATTTATTTCTTAACTTTTATTGAACATTATAAAAATATATATCAAAACTTGTTTCTTTCATTAGCATCAAAAATATGTTAACAAACAGGAATAGAAAGACGTTTGTACTTAATTGAACATTATAAAAATATATATTAAAACATCAAAACTTGTTTCTTTTATTAGTATAAAAAACAAGGAAAAGACTAGATCAAAAATAGACTTATTATATCAATAATGGTTTAATGATACTCATTGAAAATGGAAATTAAGTCATTATTTAATGGCACTTAATATGATGATTACGTTTTTTATTATACCCATATAAAAATCAAAGTATAAAATTGAAATATATTTGGCACTGGAAAACAGAGTTTAATGAAATGGGTACTCAAGTACATGGACAAGTAAAAATGTAAATTAATAACAGTTTTCTAATACTTATTCAAATTTGAAATGAATCCGCTATTTAATGACATTTGTGAATACGATTATGTTTTTTTTTTATTATACCCGCGAAAAAAAACACAAGCCAAAAAGGAACATACAGTATTATAAAGTTTAAAAAGAATTTGGCACAGAAAGAAAACAATATAATAAAATGGGTATTCAAGCACATGGAAAAAAAACTATATCTATATACATACAGAGAAAGAAATACATAAAGAGAAACTTATAAAATATGCTCTTGGAAGTAAACACGGCATACTTTGTCTGTTCGACTTTTATATCTACTTGATGTAGTCTTACGGAACAAAACTAACACTAGTTTTATTGAGTTGCAATAACTGATGGACATTATTATATCGTAATTATTTGCCTGAGAGTTCACAGTGTATACACGAATCTCACCCAGTATTGTCTTTGAAAAAACATAAACTCATTATATATACGAATGTGTGTGTACTCTATCTAAAGTGCTGCAATTACGTTTCCTCTCTAACATCAATGAATCAGTAACGCAGTCTCTTCAAACTACACGTATATGGTATATACCAACTTAGCCTATTCCATATAGGTAATAGGTAAAGTAGCATACCCATTTAATAAAATACGTACTCCTCACGTGACGTATTAGTTAAAATAAGTTTAGTCTGCAACTAACGGAATAAACCAAAAGCTACTATTAAATATAACCATTGTGGTTATACTGTACTCTTAACAATATCCCGTGGGCATCCATACATGTATGGATGTGTATGTACATGGATGTGTACATGTATGTATGTGCCCTCCGGCCGACTAGAAATGCCATAAATACACACAATATGTATTTAAATTAAATAATTCTCAGGAATAGGAATAAAAATATGAATATATAGGGATATAGAACATATATGTAGACTAACAAATACGATACACTTACAGGAAAACAATGGAGAGATAAGCTTGCTTATGTTAAAAATACACTAGCGAGCACTGAAACTGACAGGCAAATCAAACAGTGTATGGCGACATAGACACAACACAATGTCATATAATTAAAAAGCACACAAGCCGTCGTATACCAAGGTAAAACACAACGTGCTAATTGTCGAGGCAAATTACATCACACATACATCGTGACTATCACGGATTGATTTATACTAAGGATTGTAACTGAAAATTCAAATAAAAGATATACTAAAAGGTACATTAAACTTGTTGTAGGGAAAATATATACTCTTGTTTTTACTTTAATAAAAACTATATTTATACACGCATAGAGAAACAAATACATAAAGAGACACTTATAAAATATGCTCTTGGAAGTAAACACGGCTGTTAGATTCTAATATCTGGTGGTTTACTGAAAAATGACATTAACGCATTTTTAACTATTACCCAATCGAGATCTCGTACAGTATCAGAAGTACTGCCGAAGGGTAATTAATCATGATATATCGGCGGTAGTATGGTCAGAAGAATTTCTCACCTTGAGCGTGAACTAATTGACCACACTGAGCGCGTCAATTGATTCGCGTCGAAACAGTTATCAAAAGGAAGACGGTAGACACACAGATGGAACCAATTAATGACCAACACACTACACTTTGTAGAAACACCAGCAGCGAGATAGGTAGGCAGTCGCTGTCCCTACATCGACTGAGTCACACGCATGTTTTCAGCTCTGAAAACATTGTATATTTCACTTTCTGTTAGCTATCTATATACAGTACAGATTTACACACTTCTGGAGATACTCCAGAATTTGTCTCGGTACCAACCCGACGTGTAATCTACATAGCTATATACAGTACAGATTTACACACTACTGGAGATACTCCAGCATTTGTCTCGGTACAAACCCGACGTGTAAACTGCATATTCCTCGGAATATATGACACATTCGTGTCTTATTTTGCTAATATATTTGTTATGAGAACATATTTACTCACATTTGGAGATACTCCAAATTTTGTCTCGGTACCAACCCGACGAGTAATTATAAATAGTGTTTTCTTCGGAATACATGCTACCTATAAGACACATTTAAGACGGTACCAACCCAGTCGTGTCTGAACATCTTGCTGCATGTTCATTAAAAGACAATACATTCGGTACCTACCAGATTTGTCTTACAGTACTTTTGTACTTTAAAATAGCAGTTCTCAATAAGAACCACACATATATAAAGTATTGAATATGTATTACTAACTAACTCAGACAGATTGAATACACTATACATACTTAATTGGTTAATCACAGTGTACCGATATAAACCTCATTACATCAGTAAATGAGAGAATTTATGTATTAAATAGAAATCGTTTACATGTTGCAACTGAAGAAGGTTTCAAGACCGAAAGCGCTCTTGCAGTTCGGATTATTGTCTATCCGAGTGGAATCAGAGACGATTTCTGTGCTTGAACTATAAACACACGTGACACAAACATAGTGTCTCTATAACATACGTGTTACATAGAAAAAGTGTGTATACATAATATACACATACAAACATTAAAAACTGTTAAACTAATTGACGGGTTACTTAACACAAAAGCAATCATACATGATTATATAATAACCATACTATACTGTCCATAATTATACAGGGTAGTAAGTAACCGTAATCAACTGTTGTTGGTGATAAAAGCAATCACAAACACATTGTACCACCTTTGTGTACAATATGAATAAAAACAACAACAAACGCAAAACCCTGGGGGTGAGGAAATCCCCCGTGCGTAGTGTGCTAACTGGGCAGGCCGCTACCACGAGGCAATCTGGAATCTCTTCTTTGGTCAGACACTCGTACCCACCCTATACAAATCCTCTAAAAATGTGGGGGGATTTTCAAAAGTAAAGGGGGATGGGTTCAAACAAATCTATTACACCCTTTTCATAACACCATTTCGACTGGAAGTCGCATAATTTTGAATATTTTTGATTCCGAGTCTGCGCTCATAAATCTACTTTCGTTTTCAATACATTTGTCTGCATTTGACAGTCAAAATGAAGCATTACAAAATTAGCGATTTCCCGTAAACGAAATTTAAATGCCAAAACTTTCCGATATATCATCGTATTTTCTCATTTCTTAGCAACATTTAATGTAATTTGCCAATAATAATTAATCAAAACGATTTAAAAACGAGAACAATGTGAAAACATTTGAAACGCAGATATTACGATCGATAAATTTCGTTAAATTTTTCTAAAATTCGTATTACGCATTTAACCATTTGATTTTATAATCAGCCTCGTTTTCAGTCAAAATACAGGGAGACATCGTTTTAATGAAATGATTTTGTATAATTTTTGAATTATTGGTGCATCATTTCTTACAGAAATTCAAGAAATCGCTAAGCAGTTTTATCTCTTGTGTTTTATATCTTATTCTGGTGCGTTTTATAGCATGCTTTAAATGCCATTTAAACATTTTTAATTACAATCCAAACATACTCAACTATCAGTCCTTTTGATTCCCCATGCCTAAGGTCAAAGTACTACCACAGTATGTCCGGCGCCCTCAAGGGGCGCCGAACAATCAGTAACGAGTTTCTTACATACTGGGTATTATTGAAAGTAATTTAAATCTCCCTTTAATTATGGTATTATTTTTATGATAATCATGAGTAGAACTATTATTATTACTGATATTGGTATTATTATTAACGCTATAAGTAGTAACCGTATTATTATTATTAATTAAAAATATTTATTTTATTATTATTATGGTTATTATTATTCTGTGTCCATTCATTGTACGTCTGTGGAACTTTAATTATTTATGGATTGTTTATCGTATTCGGTGATGGATAATTGTTTTTATTTATTTTGTTTTAATTATTTTTTAAATGGTTATTATTATGTACTGTGTGTTTATGTATTTATTTTATTTTATTTCATTCCCTACAATCTTAAGTTTATGACAGCTAAAGCTAGAAGCCAGTCTGTATTTATTAAATAATTACTGCTTTGATTATCTATTTAAATACGTATCTTCTTTCTTCTTCTTCTTCGTCACATATACAAGGCCTACATCAAGGTACATGCTATAATGATGTTTACCTATAAAAAGGCAATACAGTGTAGGCCGCCTAACCTGAAATTTGTTATTCTGAAATACTAACAGCCTCTGCAGAAAAAATCGACAGCCAATGTGTATACACTCGCCGAGTCATTTTACCATGTTTCCCATATCAAATATACACTGCCTTTACTCTGTATACTGCAATTATGAGTCAGCCACTATATTGTTTAATGGGAAGGAAAATGAATCTGCCGACAATAGATAGTAGTTACCACTTGACTTGATTTATTGTATCTTGTTTTTAATATTTTTTATTTATTCATTTATTTATTTATTTTTCATTTATGATTATTATTAGTATTATTAGTATTATTATTATTATTGTTATTATTTATTTATTTTTTTAAGTATTTTTTTTTTTGAACAAAAGCAGGTAACAGAGTTTACATTTAATTAATTAATTAACTGATTTTATTTTTTTTTATTTATTTTTTATTTCTATTTTTTTTTTATTATTATTATTATTATTTTTATTTTTTTTAATTTTTTTATTTTTTTTTATTTTTTTTTATTTTTATTTTTTTAACAAATAACAAGAGTATAAACGTCGCCAATGACTGGATAACAGTCCCCCGTTACGCTGTGTTAATTCTAGGCATTCATTTGTGAGAAAACTAAAGGATGCCGACATGCGAATACTATTTATACCATGCCCTGATAAAGTACTAGCCCAATGAATCATGGTCCGCCAGACACACGATACAGATGACTTGATCTAACGATTTTAATTGACGTACTAAGCAATCACGGATACTCCTGTAATATCGTTCAAACCCTAATGGTAACTCTGAAAACAAATGTACGACGTCAGATCATGGATATATATGTATGTAAGTCTATGGTCAGATGCTTAAATAATCGCACCAGGATTCCATAATCCCGCCCTTTTCCCAAAAGTATACTGAGTGCTCATCACATGCTCTTGCAGATTAATATATTCTTTCTTTCTTTCTTTTTTTATTACTTCCTTTATTTTATATTATTGTTATTATTTTTTTTATTTTTTTATTTTTTTTTTTTATTGATTTATTATTATTATTATTATAATTATTATTATTTATTTATGTTATTTTATTATAAATATATATTTTTTTTTTTTTCAATTATTTATTTATTTCTTCATTTATTCATCATTAGTTAATATGCATTTTACTGTTTGTGTAAATTTGAGAAAACCTTTTACCGTACAAGGTGACTAGTAGTATAATTAATGTTGAGGAAAGATGTTAAGAAGCAAGCAAGTAACGTTATCGCCAAGTGTGAACTGTTATAATTAAATACATTAAAAGGGGGCACATCATGATTATTCTAGAAACATCTAAAATTATAAAATTGTTCCAGTTCATGAGAAAACACGTTTATCAATCCAAATATGATGTTAGAACCGTAAACTTTGAATACACCATATAGCTAGGATGGAATCATACGCAAAATGCTGAAATTAACCCCGGTGTGTCACCTAGGATAGCACGTATTACTGTAAATAAGGGATAATTATTTGGCTCATTAATTATGTTTTGGCCATGTAGAATAGAACATATTAATATTTGTCGATTTTAAGTCGGACAACTAGACCCCCATGAAAAGCCTGATGTACTCCCTTTAAACTCAATAATCGTGTACACGTATTTATGGCCAAGTGCCATTAACGCCCTAACTGGGACATGCGACTGATAAATGTGAGGTATTTGGTCACACTGTAAGCTTGGTGTCGAATTACCTACTGCCTCCCGGATCTTAATGAGTTCAGCTGCAAACTCGCAAGCAAATAAACGAAAAAATAAAGTTAACACATGCATTAAAATCTCTGCACCAGATATACGGTCCAGAATTATCAGATATTCTGAAAACAGAAATGATCATAACAACAAACAAACAACAATACCAAAACAGCAACAGGCAATAAGTGGATTTGCCTCCCTAACGAGACAGCAACATGTAATCGACATTAAATTCCGCGACTGACAAAAGTTATATATACAAAAAAAAACGGACCAACTTCAAGGCATCAGGAGAACAAACCACGGCGGAACACCACACAACAACAGGGCACTAGGACAGAACAAACAGAAATAAGAAGACAAGTAGATAAAAGTTAGAAAAATCAGTTTTATACTCAAATGAAAATGTACCGACCTCATGTGTGCTTCAACAAGATTAAAGGAATTAGATAGACAGCGCATGCGCAATTAAACGAAAATACCATAGTAGATCTAGCTTACGAAACATTTGGTCCCTCCCAATAACTATAGCCATAACTAGTAATAGCTCTTATTGTTGGTGTTGGTGTTTTTTGTTTGTTTTATGAC
This sequence comes from Cyrtodaria siliqua, assembly GCA_037043455.1. Classification (NCBI taxonomy): domain Eukaryota; kingdom Metazoa; phylum Mollusca; class Bivalvia; order Adapedonta; family Hiatellidae; genus Cyrtodaria; species Cyrtodaria siliqua. The sequence goes on from JAWPHD010005202.1 coordinate 151,785, forward strand.
GTCAGGCAACGTTACGTGCATGACTTCAGATAACGCTACGTACAATAAACGCCGAGGGATTCCGCATTGATTTGCTCTATTGGTCAGTGCCTAATAAAGCAAAATGTATTAGGTCACCCCTTTATTAGGCAGAAAAGTGCATATCTGCATGATAAAATACATTTAATGACTCATTCGGATCAACAAAATATTCAACTATTTCGAATGGTGATTTTGCTAAATCATTACAGAATATATGTTCATCGAATTTCTTAAAAGATCTGTATTTGATTGTCTCATGGGTAACTCGCCCTGACTTAACATTATGTGTCGATCGTGAAAAGCATACAGGATAGTGATCACTTATACTGTAAAAAGGTACTTTAATTTCACATATTAGATCGGATCTTGTAGTATAAATATGGTCGATAGAACTGTTTTTATTTATACTGGTAGGCGTATTTACCATTTGAATAAGACCAACTTTTAAGATAGTATTGGCCCATCGTTGATTACTATACTTTTTAAAATCCGTTTCTGTTAAATAGTTGATATTGAAATCTCCTAATATGTGAATTTCTAAATTCAAGTGCTCCAACTTGTCAAGCTGAGTATCATATAATTCAATCCATGATACTTTCGAATCAGGTGCTCGATAAACAAAATTTAGTAGGAAAGCTGTACTGTGAATTAGAATACTTTATCTCTATCCATACAGACTCAATAGCCTCATGCTCAAGGTCGTAACGACGTGTACACGGAACTTTATTTGCTATATATACTAGGATACCACCTCCCTGTCTACCTTTCCTGTCTTTTCTTTCAAATGTAAAATTGTTGATATATATATCATTATCATCGGTATTTGCAGTAAGAAAAGTTTCACAGAGCCCTTATATATCTGTCGAGTTTGGTTGGCTTAAGTGGTATTTTATTTCATCAATCTTTGGCATTATATGACGTACGTTAAGATTAGCAATATGTAATCCTTTTTTATAATAGCTGAATGAACTTAGGTTTAAATTGTTGTTCTTTGAATGTACATTATTTGTTTCAATGGTATTAACAGTATCTGTGGTTACTATGTTTGTTATATTATTATTCGAAATAGCATCTTTAGTTGAGGACACCGAAACTTAACGCACAACAGTCTCGGTATTTATACAACTTACGGTAGAGATTGAATTATCATCAGTTCCCGACGTAGAATTTATATTATAAGTATTTTTAATATTTACCTGCATTTGGTGTATTCCTGTTAAATTATCATCATTATTGAAAACTACATATTTGTGTTTTATGAGATTCCTTTTCCGGCAATAAATTAAAAGCACAATCACATGTTAGTTCGTCGCACTTACTGCATATAGTTTGTAAATGTTCGTACATATTTGTATTCTCAAACTGTGATGAGTACTTACCGTCGTTGTCCTATGTCCTGTTTCTGTTTTGTGGCAAGTGTCCATTTTCTGTCACGTGCCATCTATTTCCGCTACCATTTCTATTGAGACCACAGTCCTGGGTATTGACAATAGTCACAGTATCGTGAATAGCCGCGATTTGTAACCATGTGTCTACTTCCGTTACCACCCGCGCGTGCATTCCATCCGAATATTGATCGGTGGAAAGGTTGTCTTCGACGTTGCTGCTGACTAAACATGCCCCCGGAAGGACTGCCACTGTTATGATGCTCATTAGATTGATTTGCGCGATTTGTAGTACAGATGGCTTTAGTTGATGAACGTTTCTTGACTACATTAATACATTCATTGAAGCACTCGAACCACGGTCGTTGAGATAGATTCCATCGGGTGAAAAGTAGTGTTTTGCCGGTTTCTTGTTCATGTAGGTGAAGCATATATGACTTTGAACAAGGCAAGCACCGGTATCTAGGCTAATCTGTTTTAAAGCATCATTGTAGGCGGCTACTTCTGCATCTTTCCTGGGACACAGAGTACTAAGGTACACCTTACACTCCCGTTGAACTAGTGCATTGAGGAAGTCTTTTATTTCCGCGCCTAACTTCCCGCGTGCGACGTATGTATGACGACATATTGCGCCATATTTAATTGTCGAATCCGTAACGCCAAATCTTTGACTGTCGCCCCACCTGCAGCAATGATATCTGTTGTACTATTTAGGCCATTCCGTTGAATTCCTTTTAATATCGAGTCTCTTATAATCAAGGTTCGATTCTCCACGAGTGTTGTACAACTTGTTTCTTCGGCTGCCCGTCTTGTAGAATTTTCATTGACGGATGTATCGCTACTATTTCGTGCATGCTTAACTTGAGTAATTGTATTCGGTGTACATTCATTAGTCTCAGGGGCGTAGCCAGAGCCTTTTGGAGAATACGCCCTGGGGAAGGGTGCTGGACGGGGTGCTGTTTCGGAGGTTTGTGGCTTCATTTGAGCGAGATTTTGGAGGCCTTCGCCTCCATTCATTAAGTGTGGTTTTTAAAAATAGTGCCTCACCCACTACCCCACTTCCATTTTTATTGCTAATTTTAAAAAATAAGCACTTTTATTTTTTCACATTCGATTTTCTAGAGTACGCCCGGGCATACAGGAGTATGCCTGGCTACGCCCCTGTTAGATTGAGGAATGTTCATTTTTCGTAATGTATTTCGGCATTTTTCTCATGCAGTACATTTTTCTCATGCAGTAAATTCAAGGTCTTTGCAGTACAGTGCGGACCTACGATGCCAATGCGTTCGGACGATGTGGTTTCTATAGGACCCTATATCTCTTTTTTTTTGTAAGTGTTCATTTGTTTTTTGAAGATCTATCCTCAATCCGTTCTGTTTATCAGACAAGTTTTCAACTTTTTCATCCGTGGACGAGCTGTGTGTCGTGCAGTGACTTTTCATACTGCATATTTCGTCTCTGAGCTGACCAACTTGTAGTTCGGAGTGTGCAATGTGACTGGACAGCTGCTCTTTCATCTCTGATATTTCGGTCGAAATAACACTTAGACACTCAAGAATTGCTGTAGATATAGATGATGTTTCATCACATTTGACTTCCATGTCATTTAGTTCAGTATGGCTGCTATTATCCGGAATGCTGTGGATGTCGGAACATTCAGAAACATCATCCGGGTGTACTTCATCTACATACGAGGGTCATTCAATAAGTTCTGTCACTAACGCGTTTTAACAATTATGTGCTCGTTGTGAGTGTTGATATTTGATACCAAATGAAAGAGAGTTTCAATACCATTCCATTGATGGTAAAATGAATGCTGTATGTTTTATGTGACGAAAGTTATGGAACATTTAATACACATCACTTATACATACTGAGGCATTTTCGTCCTGAGTTTCTTCAGGTATGTTAATTGTTACTTTTTTTAAATGCCTGTTTCTCTTTAAGTACTTGTCGAAGACCTTTGAAATTTCTCATACATTACCAGTTATATCTGTGCATTACATGATTCAGAATTTAAGCATGGTAATGAAAAGGCATCTTACAAATTAACATTTTAAGCTTACGTGTAAAATTAATTTAATGATCAATGGACATTAAATGGAAGGGCGGTCTTCTGAAATAGCGTTTTTGGATTATCAATATTTTCACTAAACATTGTACAAAATTCTACAATAATGTGTTGAATATGAAATTTATTCACTGAAGGACTAGGATTTGTAAAAAAATATGAAAACGTATTAATACTATGAGAATAATTACGACATTTAAAAGATATTATAACATTTCCGTGAACAAAATGAAGGAAATCAGTGTTATTTCTGCTAAAATTAAGGGATATGCATTCACTCATATCTGGTTTGCAGCAAGACATTTCCGAATTCTCGACAATCATTTTCGTGGATTATGGGCGAATAACAACATATGGTGTACAAGAAAATTTAAAAGCATAGAATTATTCAAATAATTTTTACAACGTTTTGTAACAAGGACATTTTCAGAGATGCCAGTATCCAAAAGGTGTGGTAGGGGGAGGTAATTCAGGGCTATAATTAACCGGAAATTTTTCATTTTTGTTGTGGAATTTAAGAGAGCGAACCCAGTAGTACTATAAATACACTACTTTATATCAGTGTAATATCCAGTTCAAAGGATATATGCCTAGTGACAGAACTTTTTGAAGCACCCTCGTACCTGTTTTGAATCGCCAATACTTCGGACGACGTTTCTTTCATTTCGGCAATGCCGTGTGTATTGAAATACTGTGTGATCATTTCCTTGACACTTGTATTGAAGTCATCAATGGATATGTTGTCTTCCGTAATTTACTTTTCGATCACTGTAAATATTTTGGGTAGGTCTATTTGTAAAAATTGGTTTGTGTTTTTTTCGTTAATCAAAACAGGACGATTTTGTATGATACATATTCATTGTGTAACGTGTCGATTTACCTGAAAAAAACTTGCACTTTGTTTCAACAAGATGTCCGGCTTTGTCAGTCACTGGGATCTTTTTGCAGATTATGATATTTTGCTGGGACATAAACGACTCACACCACAATTAATTTTCCATAGGGTCCCATTGTAAAGTTTTTGTTCGTGGCATAGAGATACAACAGATTTTGCAACATGTATTTATGCTTAAATTCTTCATTGATACAATATCTGCAATTTAAAACACATTTAACAAATATGTACCAGATTGAACTTTTTTTAATTTCATGTTTGCCTGACACCTATCAAAATTTAGACAAAAATACAACCCCGTGGTGATTAGACCCATGATGTGTAAAATGAGGCAGAATTAGCTAGAAATCTTATATCAACATGCATTTTTATGTGATCTCTTCCTAAAATGCTGTAGATTTAGAACCTGGTAAAGATAAATCAATGTATCCTGTAAAATGTAGAAAAGCGAACTTGTTTTTTGTATCTACCTCCTTCAACTGTAGGGCACGAGTATTCCAGGGAGATAATAGTGGTGTGAGTCCTTAAGGTGATTTTATTTTCTAATGATCACCTCAATAATAATTGAAAATGTAAACAAATCAATTGCATGCTGAAAAGTGCTAAACTTTTGATTCCATGTTTATTGGTTTTCAAATTATTCAAGTTTTAGTGACCTAGGGTATTGGTCGAAATTCAGGCCGAGTACCTTTAATATTTTGAAAATCTACAGTAGTGATAAGGATTTTGCATTTTCCTGGTCATTTGTGCTCAGCTATGTCTGAAACTTTCAAATATACATGAAAAGGCATCTTTACATGTGAATATAGCACAAAAATGATCTTTAAGAAATGATTATTGAGAAAAATGCTGAAAATAATAAACTCAAACTAAGGGTTACCGTCAAATTTTGATTTTCCAGGAAAAGTATCAGTCTCTCGCTTTAATTTTGAAAAAAAATTCAAAGTAGTCTGTCTTCATTGATATGTGTGTTTGTTTTACAAGCCAATAGCTGTAAAATAAAGCTAAAATTATGCTTATACCTATATTGATTTTGAAAATATAGTTAAGTTTTAGTTAAACACCGTATCAAGTAAAATTTCAGCTAATTCCTGCAATATGAAGATAACTTGAAGTAACTATACATACACAGACGGGATTTCTGAATAACCGTGTCCTAACATGTCTGAAACGTTCTCAGATACACAAACAATGCTTAGAGTTAAATGATGTAAGATACCCGTTTTGCAGCTCTAAAGCGCAAGGGCTTAGAGATGAATGATGGAAATTCCCATTCTGAAGCTCTAAATTGCAAGGCATTAGAGATGAGTGATGAAAGATACCTGTTCTGCAGCTCTAAAGCGCAATACCTTAGCATTAAAGGATGAAAGATACCCGTTCTGCAGCTCTAAAGCGCAATACCTTAGAGATGACGGATGAAAATGCCATTCTGCAGCTCTAAAGCGCAATGCCTAAGAATAACGAATAAAAGATACCCATTCTGCAGCTCTTTCTTAACGTCTCACACCACAATTAATTTTCCATAGGGTCCCATTGTAATGTTTTTGTTCGTGGCATAGAGATAAAACAGATTTTGCAACATGAATTTATGCTTAAATTCTTCATTGATCCAATATCTGCAATTTAAAACACATTTAACAAATATTTACCAGATTGAACTTTTTTTAATTTCATGTTTGCCTGACACCTATCAAAATTTAGACAAAAATACAACCCCGTGGTGATTAGACCCATGATGTGTAAAATGAGGCAGAATTAGCTAGACATCTTATATCAACGTGCATTTTTCTGTGATCTCTTCCTCAAATGCTGTAGATTTAGAACCTGGTAAAGATAAATCAATGTATCCTGTAAAATGTAGAAAAGCGAACTTGGTTTTTGTATCTACCTCCTTCATCTGTATGGCACGAGTATTCCAGGGAGATAACAGTGGTGTGAGTCCTTAAGGTGATTTTATTTTCTAATGATCACCTCAATAATAATTGAAAATGTATACAAATCAATTGCATGCTGAAAAGTGCTAAACTTTTGATTCCATGTTTATTGGTTTTCAAATTATTCAAGTTTTAGTATTGGCCGAAATTCAGGCCGAGTACCTTTAATATTTTGAAAATCTACAGTAGTGATAAGGATTTTGCATTTTCCTGGTCATTTGTGCTCAGCTATGTCTGAAACTTTCAAATATACATGAAAAGGCATCTCTACATGTGAATATAGCATAAAAATGATCTTTAAGAAATGATTATTGAGAAAAATGCTGAAAATAATGAACTCAAACTAAGGGTTACCGTCAAAATTTTGATTTTCCAGGAAAAGTATCAGTCTCTCGCTTTAATTTTGACATTTTTTTCGAAGTAGTCTGTCTTCATTGATATGTGTGTTTGTTTTACAAGCCAATAGCTGTAAAATAAAGCTAAAATTATGCTTATACCTATATTGATTTTGAAAATATAGTTAAGTTTTAGTTAAACACGGTATCAAGTAAAATATCAGCTAATTCCTGCAATATGAAGATAACTTGAAGTAACTATACATACACAGACGGGATTTCTGAATAACCGTGTTAACTGTGTCCTAACATGTCTGAAACGTTCACAGATACACAAACAATGCTTAGAGGTGAATGATGTAAGATACCCGTTTTGCAGCTCTAAAGCGCAAGGGCTTAGAGATGAATGATGGAAATTCTCATTCTGAAGCTCTAAATTGCAAGGCATAAGAGATGAGTGATGAAAGATACCTGTTCTGCAGCTCTAAAGCGCAATACCTTAGCATTAAAGGATGAAAGATACCCGTTTTGCAGCTCTAAAGCGCAATACATTAGAGATGACGGATGAAAATACCATACTGCAGCTCTAAAGCGCAATGCCTAAGAATAACGAAAAAAAGATACCCATTCTGCAGCTCTTTCTTAACGTCTCACACCACAATTAATTTTCCATAGGGTCTCATTGTAATGTTTTTGTTCGTGGCATAGAGATAAAACAGATTTTGCAACATGTATTTATGTTAAATTCTTCATTGATCCAATATCTGCAATTTAAAACACATTTAACAAATATTTACCAGATTGAACTATTTTTAATTTCATGTTTGCCTGACACCTATCACAATTTAGACAAAAATACAACCCCGTGGTGATTAGACCCATGATGTGTAAAATGAGGCAGAATTAGCTAGAAATCTTATATCAACATGCATTTTTCTGTGATCTCTTCCTAAAATGCTGTAGATTTAGAACCTGGTAAAGATAAATCAATGTATCCTGTAAAATGTATAAAAGCGAACTTTTTTTTATATATCTACCTCCTTAATCTGTAGGGCACTAGTATTCCAGGGAGATAACAGTGGTGTGAGTCCTTAAGGTGATTTTATTTTCTAATGATCACCTCAATAATAATTGAAAATGTATACAAATCAATTGCATGCTGAAAAGTGCTAAACTTTTCATTCCATGTTTATTGGTTTTCAAATTATTCAAGTTTTAGTTACCTAGGGTATTGGTCGAAATTCAGGCCGAGTACCTTTAATATTTTGAAAATCTACAGTAGTGATAAGGATTTTGCATTTTCCTGGTCATTTGTGCTCAGCTATGTCTGAAACATTCAAATATACATGAAAAGGCATCTCTTCATGTGAATATAGCATAAAAATAATCTTTAAGAAATAATTATTGAGAAAAATGCTGAAAATAATAAACTCAAACTTAGGGTTACCGTCAAAATTTTGATTTTCCAGGAAAAGTATCAGTCTCTCACTTTAATTTTGACATTTTTTTCAAAGTAGTCTGTCTTCTTTGATATGTGTGTTTGTTTTACAAGCCAATAGCTGTAAAATAAAGCTAAAATTATGCTTATACCTATATTGATTTTGAAAATATAGTTAAGTTTTAGTTAAACACGGTATCAAGTAAAATATCAGCTAATTCCTGCAATATGAAGATAACTTGAAGTAACTATACATACACAGACGGGATTTCTGAATAACCGTGTCCTAACGTGTCTGAAACGTTCACCGATACACAAACAATGCTTAGAGGTGAATGATGTAAGATACCCGTTTTGCAGCTCTAAAGCGCAAGGGCTTAGAGATGAATGATGGAAATTCCCATTCTGAAGCTCTAAATTGCAAGGCATTAGAGATGAGTGATGAAAGATACCTGTTCTGCAGCTCTAAAGCGCAATGCCTTAGCATTAAAGGATGAAAAATACCCGTTCTGCAGCTCTAAAGCGCAATACCTTAGAGATGACGGATGAAAATGCCATTCTGCAGCTCTAAAGCGCAATGCCTAAGAATAACGAATAAAAGATACCCATTCTGCAGCTCTTTCTTAACGTCTCACACCACAATTAATTTTCCATAGGGTCCCATTGTAATGTTTTTGTTCGTGGCATAGAGATAAAACAGATTTTGCAACATGAATTTATGCTTAAATTTTTCATTGATCCAATATCTGCAATTTAAAACACATTTAACAAATATTTACCAGATTGAATTTTTTTTAATTTCATGTTTGCCTGACACCTATCGAAATTTAGACAAAAATACAACCCCGTGGTGATTAGACCCATGATGTGTAAAATGAGGTAGAATTAGCTAGACATCTTATATCAACGTGCATTTTTCTGTGATCTCTTCCTAAAATGCTGTAGATTTAGAACCTGGTAAAGATAAATCAATGTATCCTGTAAAATGTAGAAAAGCGAACTTGGTTTTTGTATCTACCTCCTTCATCTGTATGGCACGAGTATTCCAGGGAGATAACAGTAGTGTGAGTCCTTAAGGTGATTTTATTTTCTAATGATCACCTCAATAATAATTGAAAATGTATACAAATCAATTGCATGCTGAAAAGTGCTAAACTTTTGATTCCATGTTTATTGGTTTTCAAATTATTCAAGTTTTAGTATTGGTCGAAATTCAGGCCGAGTACCTTTAATATTTTGAAAATCTACAGTAGTGATAAGGATTTTGCATTTTCCTGGTCATTTGTGCTCAGCTATGTCTGAAACTTTCAAATATACATGAAAAGGCATCTCTACATGTGAATATAGCATAAAAATGATCTTTAAGAAATGATTATTGAGAAAAATGCTGAAAATAATGAACTCAAACTAATGGTTACCGTCAAAATTTTGATTTTCCAGGAAAAGTATCAGTCTCTCGCTTTAATTTTGACATTTTTTCGAAGTAGTCTGTCTTCATTGATATGTGTGTTTGTTTTACAAGCCAATAGCTGTAAAATAAAGCTAAAATTATGCTTATACCTATATTGATTTTGAAAATATAGTTAAGTTTTAGTTAAACACGGTATCAAGTAAAATTTCAGCTAATTCCTGCAATATGAAGATAACTCGAAGTAACTATACATACACAGACGGGATTTCTGAATAACCGTGTTAACTGTGTCCTAACATGTCTGAAACGTTCACAGATACACAAACAATGCTTAGAGGTGAATGATGTAAGATACCCGTTTTGCAGCTCTAAAGCGCAAGGGCTTAGAGATGAATGATGGAAATTCTCATTCTGAAGCTCTAAATTGCAAGGCATAAGAGATGAGTGATGAAAGATACCTGTTCTGCAGCTCTAAAGCGCAATACCTTAGCATTACAGGATGAAAGATACCCGTTTTGCAGCTCTAAAGCGCAATACCTTAGAGATGACGGATGAAAATACCATACTGCAGCTCTAAAGCGCAATGCCTAAGAATAACGAATAAAAGATACCCATTCTGCAGCTCTTTCTTAACGTCTCACACCACAATTAATTTTCCATAGGGTCTCATTGTAATGTTTTTGTTCGTGGCATAGAGATAAAACAGATTTTGCAACATGTATTTATGTTAAATTCTTCATTGATCCAATATCTGCAATTTAAAACACATTTAACAAATATTTACCAGATTGAACTTTTTTTAATTTCATGTTTGCCTGACACCTATCACAATTTAGACAAAAATACAACCCCGTGGTGATTAGACCCATGATGTGTAAAATGAGGCAGAATTAGCTAGAAATCTTATATCAACATGCTTTTTTCTGTGATCTCTTCCTAAAATGCTGTAGATTTAGAACCTGGTAAAGATAAATCAATGTATCCTGTAAAATGTATAAAAGCGAACTTTTTTTTTATATCTACCTCCTTAATCTGTAGGGCACTAGTATTCCAGGGAGATAACAGTGGTGTGAGTCCTTAAGGTGATTTTATTTTCTAATGATCACCTCAATAATAATTGACAATGTATACAAATCAATTGCATGCTGAAAAGTGCTAAACTTTTGATTCCATGTTTATTGGTTTTCAAATTATTCAAGTTTTAGTGACCTAGGGTATTGGTCGAAATTCAGGCCGAGTACCTTTAATATTTTGAAAATCTACAGTAGTGATATGGATTTTGCATTTTCCTGGTCATTTGTGCTCAGCTATGTCTGAAACTTTCAAATATACATGAAAAGGCATCTCTACATGTGAATATAGCATAAAAATAATCTTTAAGAAATGATTATTGAGAAAAATGCTGAAAATAATAAACTCAAACTAAGGGTTACCGTCAAAATTTTGATTTTCCAGGAAAAGTATCAGTCTCTCGCTTTAATTTTGACATTTTTTTCGAAGTAGTCTGTCTTCATTGATATATGTGTTTGTTTTACAAGCCAATAGCTGTAAAATAAAGCTAAAATTATGCTTATACCTATATTGATTTTGAAAATATAGTTAAGTTTTAGTTAAACACGGTATCAAGTAAAATTTCAGCTAATTCCTGCAATATGAAGATAACTTGAAGTAACTATACATACACAGACGGGATTTCTGAATAACCGTGTTAACTGTGTCCTAACATGTCTGAAATGTTCACAGATACACAAACAATGCTTAGAGGTGAATGATGTAAGATACCCGTTTTGCAGCTCTAAAGCGCAAGGGCTTAGAGATGAATGATGGAAATTCTCATTCTGAAGCTCTAAATTGCAAGGCATAAGAGATGAGTGATGAAAGATACCTGTTCTGCAGCTCTAAAACGCAATACCTTAGCATTAAAGGGTGAAAGATACCCGTTTTGCAGCTCTAAAGCGCAATACCTAAGAATAACTAATAAAAGATACCCATTCTGCAGCTCTTTCTTAACGTCTCACACCACAATTAATTTACCATAGGGTCTCATTGTAATGTTTTTGTTCGTGGCATAGAGATAAAACAGATTTTGCAACATGTATTTATGCTTAAATTCTTCATTGATCCAATATCTGCAATTTAAAACACATTTAACAAATATTTACCAGATTGAACTTTTTTTAATTTTATGTTTGCCTGACACCTATCACAATTTAGACAAAAATACAACCCCGTGGTGATTAGACCCATGATGTGTAAAATGAGGCAGAATTAGCTAGAAATCATATATCAACATGCATTTTTCTGTGATCTCTTCCTAAAATGCTGTAGATTTAGAACCTGGTAAAGATAAATCAATGTATCCTGTAAAATGTATAAAAGCGAACTTTTTTTTTGTATCTACCTCCTTAATCTGTAGGGCACTAGTATTCCAGGGAGATAACAGTGGTGTGAGTCCTTAAGGTGATTTTATTTTCTAATGATCACCTCAATAATAATTGAAAATGTATACAAATCAATTGCATGCTGAAAAGTGCTAACCTTTTGATTCCATGTTTATTGGTTTTCAAATTATTCAAGTTTTAGTGACCTAGGGTATTGGTCGAAATTCAGGCCGAGTACCTTTAATATTTTGAAAATCTACAGTAGTGATAAGGATTTTGCATTTTCCTGGTCATTTGTGCTCAGCTATGTCTGAAACTTTCAAATATACATGAAAAGGCATCTCTACATGTGAATATAGCATAAAAATAATCTTTAAGAAATGATTATTGAGAAAAATGCTGAAAATAATAAACTCAAACTAAGGGTTACCGTCAAAATTTTGATTTTCCAGGAAAAGTATCAGTCTCTCACTTTAATTTTGACATTTTTTTCAAAGTAGTCTGTCTTCTTTGATATGTGTGTTTGTTTTACAAGCCAATAGCTGTAAAATAAAGCTAAAATTATGCTTATACCTATATTGATTTTGAAAATATAGTTAAGTTTTAGTTAAACACGGTATCATGTAAATTTTCAGCTAATTCCTGCAATATGAAGATAACTTGAAGTAACTATACATACACAGACGGGATTTCTGAATAACCGTGTCCTAACATGTCTGAAACGTTCACCGATACACAAACAATGCTTAGAGGTGAATGATGTAAGATACCCGTTTTGCAGCTCTAAAGCGCAAGGGCTTAGAGATGAATGATGGAAATTCCCATTCTGAAGCTCTAAATTGCAAGGCATTAGAGATGAGTGATGAAAGATACCTGTTCTGCAGCTCTAAAGCGCAATGCCTTAGCATTAAAGGATGAAAGATACCCGTTCTGCAGCTCTAAAGCGCAATTCCTTAGAGATGACGGATGAAAATGCCATTCTGCAGCTCTAAAGCGCAATGCCTAAGAATAACGAATAAAAGATACCCATTCTGCAGCTCTTTCTTAACGTCTCACACCACAATTAATTTTCCATAGGGTCCCATTGTAATGTTTTTGTTCGTGGCATAGAGATAAAACAGATTTTGCAACATGTATTTATGCTTAAATTCTTCATTGATCCAATATCTGCAATTTAAAACACATTTAACAAATATTTACCAGATTGAACTTTTTTTAATTTCATGTTTGCCTGACACCTATCAAAATTTAGACAAAAATACAACCCCGTGGTGATTAGACCCATGATGTGTAAAATGAGGCAGAATTAGCTAGACATCTTATATCAACGTGCATTTTTCTGTGATCTCTTCCTAAAATGCTGTAGATTTAGAACCTGGTAAAGATAAATCAATGTATCCTGTAAAATGTAGAAAAGCGAACTTGGTTTTTGTATCTACCTCCTTCATCTGTATGGCACGAGTATTCCAGGGAGATAACAGTGGTGTGAGTCCTTAAGGTGATTTTATTTTCTAATGATCACCTCAATAATAATTGAAAATGTATACAAATCAATTGCATGCTGAAAAGTGCTAAACTTTTGATTCCATGTTTATTGGTTTTCAAATTATTCAAGTTTTAGTATTGGTCGAAATTCAGGCCGAGTAACTTTAATATTTTGAAAATCTACAGTAGTGATAAGGATTTTGCATTTTCCTGGTCATTTGTGCTCAGCTATGTCTGAAACTTTCAAATATACATGAAAAGGCATCTCTACATGTGAATATAGCATAAAAATGATCTTTAAGAAATGATTATTGAGAAAAATGCTGAAAATAATGAACTCAAACTAATGGTTACCGTCAAAATTTTGATTTTCCAGGAAAAGTATCAGTCTCTCGCTTTAATTTTGACATTTTTTTCGAAGTAGTCTGTCTTCATTGATATGTGTGTTTGTTTTACAAGCCAATAGCTGTAAAATAAAGCTAAAATTATGCTTATACCTATATTGATTTTGAAAATATAGTTAAGTTTTAGTTAAACACGGTATCAAGTAAAATTTCAGCTAATTCCTGCAATATGAAGATAACTTGAAGTAACTATACATACACAGACGGGATTTCTGAATAACCGTGTTAACTGTGTCCTAACATGTCTGAAACGTTCACAGATACACAAACAATGCTTAGAGGTGAATGATGTAAGATACCCGTTTTGCAGCTCTAAAGCGCAAGGGCTTAGAGATGAATGATGGAAATTCTCATTCTGAAGCTCTAAATTGCAAGGCATAAAAGATGAGTGATGAAAGATACCTGTTCTGCAGCTATAAAGCGCAATACCTTAGCATTACAGGATGAAAGATACCCGTTTTGCAGCTCTAAAGCGCAATACCTTAGAGATGACGGATGAAAATACCATACTGCAGCTCTAAAGCGCAATGCCTAAGAATAACGAATAAAAGATACCCATTCTGCAGCTCTTTCTTAACGTCTCACACCACAATTAATTTTCCATAGGGTCTCATTGTAATGTTTTTGTTCGTGGCATAGAGATAAAACAGATTTTGCAACATGTATTTATGTTAAATTCTTCATTGGTCCAATATCTGCAATTTAAAACACATTTAACAAATATTTACCAGATTGAACTTTTTTTAATTTCATGTTTGCCTGACACCTATCACAATTTAGACAAAAATACAACCCCGTGGTGATTAGACCCATGATGTGTAAAATGAGGCAGAATTAGCTAGAAATCTTATATCAACATGCATTTTTCTGTGATCTCTTCCTAAAATGCTGTAGATTTAGAACCTGGTAAAGATAAATCAATGTATCCTGTAAAATGTATAAAAGCGAACTTTTTTTTTGTATCTACCTCCTTAATCTGTTGGGCACTAGTATTCCAGGGAGATAACAGTGGTGTGAGTCCTTAAGGTGATTTTATTTTCTAATGATCACCTCAATAATAATTGAAAATGTATACAAATCAATTGCATGCTGAAAAGTGCTAAACTTTTGATTCCATGTTTATTAGTTTTCAAATTATTCAAGTTTTAGTGACCTAGGGTATTGGTCGAAATTCAGGCCGAGTACCTTTAATATTTTGAAAATCTACAGTAGTGATAAGGATTTTGCATTTTCCTGGTCATTTGTGCTCAGCTATGTCTGAAACTTTCAAATATACATGAAAAGGCATCTCTACATGTGAATATAGCATAAAAATAATCTTTAAGAAATGATTATTGAGAAAAATGCTGAAAATAATAAACTCAAACTAAGGGTTACCGTCAAAATTTTGATTTTCCAGGAAAAGTATCAGTCTCTCGCTTTAATTTTGACATTTTTTTCAAAGTAGTCTGTCTTCATTGATATGTGTGTTTGTTTTACAAGCCAATAGCTGTAAAATAAAGCTAAAATTATGCTTATACCTATATTGATTTTGAAAATATAGTTAAGTTTTAGTTAAACACGGTATCAAGTAAAATTTCAGCTAATTCCTGCAATATGAAGATAACTTGAAGTAACTATACATACACAGACGGGATTTCTGAATAACCGTGTCCTAACATGTCTGAAACGTTCACAGATACACAAAGAATGCTTAGAGGTGAATGATGTAAGATACCCGTTTTGCAGCTCTAAAGCGCAAGGGCTTAGAGATGAATGATGGAAATTCCCATTCTGAAGCTCTAAATTGCAAGGCATTAGAGATGAGTGATGAAAGATACCTGTTCTGCAGCTCTCAAGCGCAATGCCTTAGCATTAAAGGATGAAAGATACCCGTTCTGCAGCTCTAAAGCGCAATACCTTAGAGATGACGGATGAAAATGCCATTCTGCAGCTCTAAAGCGCAATGCCTAAGAATAACGAATAAAAGATACCCATTCTGCAGCTCTTTCTTAACGTCTCACACCACAATTAATTTTCCATAGGGTCCCATTGTAATGTTTTTGTTCGTGGCATAGAGATAAAACAGATTTTGCAACATGTATTTATGCTTTATGCTTTAATTCTTCATTGATCCAATATCTGCAATTTAAAACACATTTAACAAATATTTACCAGATTGAACTTTTTTTAATTTCATGTTTGCCTGACACCTATCAAAATTTAGACAAAAATGCAACCCCGTGGTGATTAGACCCATGATGTGTAAAATGAGGCAGAATTAGCTAGACATCTTATATCAACGTGCATTTTTCTGTGATCTCTTCCTAAAATGCTGTAGATTTAGAACCTGGTAAAGATAAATCAATGTATCCTGTAAAATGTAGAAAAGCGAACTTGGTTTTTGTATCTACCTCCTTCATCTGTATGGCACGAGTATTCCAGGGAGATAACAGTGGTGTGAGTCCTTAAGGTGATTTTATTTTCTAATGATCACCTCAATAATAATTGAAAATGTATACAAATCAATTGCATGCTGAAAAGTGCTAAACTTTTGATTCCATGTTTATTGGTTTTCAAATTATTCAAGTTTTAGTATTGGTCGAAATTCAGGCCGAGTACCTTTAATATTTTGAAAATCTACAGTAGTGATAAGGATTTTGCATTTTCCTGGTCATTTGTGCTCAGCTATGTCTGAAACTTTCAAATATACATGAAAAGGCATCTCTACATGTGAATATAGCATAAAAATGATCTTTAAGGAATGATTATTGAGAAAAATGCTGAAAATAATGAACTCAAACTAATGGTTACCGTCAAAATTTTGATTTTCCAGGAAAAGTATCAGTCTCTCGCTTTAATTTTGACATTTTTTTCGAAGTAGTCTGTCTTTATTGATATGTGTGTTTGTTTTACAAGCCAATAGCTGTAAAATAAAGCTAAAATTATGCTTATACCTATATTGATTTTGAAAATATAGT